>JABCKJ010000330.1:0-23587 GCA_018850815.1 Asterophora lycoperdoides
GACAGGGAAATGGCCATTTTGAGGGCCTAAAATACGCTATTTTTCGGACAGACCTCTAGGGGAGCTTCCGGGGGCCTGCTGTCCTGCCAGGTTCCAGTGCCCTGCTTCAATGATTGTTCAACCAATGCAATCTCCAAGTCCAGCTATAGTCCCTCACCGGTCACCAGCCTCAACCTTCGTCGGCCTCCCTAGCGAATTAATACTCTTAGTCGCTGAGGTTCTCGATTTGGAGGACCTTTTGGTACTGCGAGTTGAAATCTGCTCAAATTTCCCCGGGTTTTCCGTTTTCCGACTCTAAATCATGTGATTCATCATTATCATCATCCTTCCTGAGGCGCCAACTTGAACGGTTGACTTACATTCCACATTCCGACACCATTTCCCTCCAACGCAAGGACGAGTCAATCGAGGATCTATCAACCTGCGCTCGCGATGGCTTTGTCCAGCTTTGTCCGCGGTCAATACCCTTCGACTCTCTGTATACTCGGCGCGACACTATAAATCTCCTCAAGCACCTTGAATGATGTCCGAAGCTCATTAGGTTATGCGGTACCTATCCAAGCTGGAGTTGCACTGCAGATGATGACGAACTGGGATGAATTAGCGCTCGAACTTCTCGAGGTCGTGCTGCACCAGCTCGAGCATCAAGATTCAAATATCTCGGATTGGTCTCGTCAGGTCTCGTCTTACGTCTCACCCATACAATGGCCTAGTCTTCCGCACATCCTTCGCTCAATCCATATCTTTTCAAACTTCATCCGCCCTACCGAAGTTTCTTGCGCGATACCCCTCCATCACATGATTCACATTGGATCCTCAGCCATTATGGTGCCCATACACCCGCCTCGCCTGGCTAGAGGTGTTCTACCCCAACTCAGGACTTCAAATATCTCTGTTGGATCCAGTTAGTATCCTTGGGCGACAAGGTCCACGGGTACAGTCGCGCCGACGCTTCCTTGAGCCACCTTGCTTCATGCCATGGCACATTCACACTCTCCTTGGAATTTGCGAACATCCCTAGCATCGAAGCATGGCTGAAAGGAAAGCAATACTGGGCCCACAAGGACATCGAATCCAGCCTTCACCACGTCAATTCGGTGAAATTACATAGTTGATGGTGGGATTCACAGAAATTGGTTCCATTCCAGAGTGGTTTTCACTCTTTCGAGAGGTCTTTTCGGTGACTAGTTGCTGCTGCAGCGCCCGCCGCCGACCCGCCTAATCATTTCCTGGATCCGTTCACTGCGGCTCTTCGACAGGCTTGTCCAGCTAAGGAACCGCATTCCTTTCAGACCCTGAACTCTGCCATAGATTTCCACAACGCTTTGTACTTAGCTGACATCGACCTATGAATCTCGAATACATAATCTGGTGGTAGAAGGTAGAATATTAATAGAAGGATTGACGGGTACGTAAATGGTAAGAGGGACTAAGTATCAAAGCTCGAGGGTCACTGGTGCATTAGAAGACTTCACCTCAACGTTGCTAGGTCCTTCTTGTCCAGACCAAGAGACAGTACCCTGCAAAATTCCGCGTGCAAGCGTGCTCGTCTTTATCGTTCTCTTGCGTCCTGTCCCGGAAGGATCATTTACATTTTGTCGTTTGAGAATCGGAGCGGAATTAGAAGTGGCCAGTGAGAAGGACCCTTCGTAGGCGGGGTCCAAAGTGACGAATGCGGGGGAGTTCGAAGTCGCGACCTGTAGCTTCAAGGTCGAATCAAGAGGGGTTGTTGGAAACTTGACGTGGACCGGGACATTCGACGAGGAGGTGTTCACAAGATACCTGCCGCCATTGTATGCCGACGTCAAGCTCACGCGAGAATCAATTTTACTGAGGGTTGGAAAGTCAGATTCAGAACTGGAGATTGATCGCAAGACTCACCCATTGCTCGTACGCATTGTGAGCTCGGAGACATAGCTCTCTTTATTACCAAGACCAGCATCCACTTCGATGGGTCCATTTGACGTTTTCAAGGTCAAGGAGCGAGTAGCATTGAAGGTCCCTTTAATTGGGCTGTTTGATGTTTGGAACACACCGGTGTCGGCTGAAATAGACTAAGGTAGTATCAGCACAGCGAATGGACGTGGCGAAGATATGATTATCACTGTCGCAGTAATGAAAGCATTGGAGCCTTTAAGGTTTATATGCGAGAATTCAACAAGTCTCTGGAGGTCTCCGATTTCGTGAGATATATTGGGGATATCGGTCTCGAAGTTTTGGATGCGGAGTGGTTGGCGATTTTTCGTTGCCGGAAAAACTACCGTAGCTTCGAAGCGGAGCCTATGCTCAGGGCCATACCATCCGCGAGTCTATAAAGTGACGATGGTACTCGCACAACGGAAATACCAAGATGGGATCATTCACTCACGAAATACCCGACTCCAATCTCATCGTTTGCACGCTTGATCAAGCATACTTTAACGCCTTGGTCGTAGATATCCCTGTTGTAGTATCTGATGCCGACATAGACTTTGACGACATCAGATACCTCATCCGAGGTGACGATGTTGACTGTTCCAGACGTCGTGGATCCACGGGATAATAGGAACAACGTCTTGGAAGAAAGGGGCAGTTCAAATGTGGCGCGTGAGACATAGGGGAATTGTTCAAGGGTCGTGACGTCTTCGTTAAAGATAGGGTCTAGATTCGACCAATTCTCCCCGGAAGGACAGCGTGAGAGGACGACATTCGACGGTATGGAGAAATCACCACTCCATACCCCCTGGACGTGTAAAGCTTGAGTTGTTGGGTACAGAAGGCGATATAATGAAAAGAAAAGACGCACAGTGCCTCGGCGGCGCGCAACAGCATATATGCTTTGAACGAGAGCAGTCACCAGGAACCAGACCAGAACCGCTACCACAAGCGCCCGCCAGAAGCGCCGTGCGGGTGAATCGCGATAGCCAAGGGAGGGCTGCATGATATGAATCTGAGGGGAATATGGCTGAGAGACACTCGTAGCTTGATACGACGGAGGAGGATCAGCGACAAGTCCTGGTCCACTGGCAGCGGTGTTGTTGTTGGCGCCTTTGACAAGGTTGGTGTCCTCCCCGGTGATGATCATCCTGGAAGGGAGAAATGCCCTTTCAAGGACACTTTTATCAGTTAAGAGTTATGGGACTGCGGACTTGTCAACCCCTGGATACTTAGTGAGAATCATGAACCCACATGGACAGACGCAGAACGTGATCCGGTATACATTCGCTGTGGCAGTAACTTTGGTCGTGACGCAGCGTTTCACAGTCAAGTCAGTTCCTGGGCCTTTGCTCCCGATGTTGGTATCGCCAGCTGACCGTCCTGCTTGATGATAAACTCGACAGCGAGGGAGAATTTTTGGGAGAAGACGGTCGGCGTCGGACTATGACCTGATTATTATATAAATTTGATTCTGTTTCTCAATATTTTGCGCCTCTCGGACTCGTCAGTCCGAGCTCAGCTCTACGTTACCATGTTGTCCGACTCTGAGGGATCCGATGTCGAGTCTACCCACAAGCTCACTATCAACGAGCACTATGCAAAGGCTTTCGAGTACAAGAAGGAACGGGAAGAGCTCCAGAAATGTTTGTCTTTTATGACATTCCCGTTTACCAACTTCAAATTTTTACAAATATCGACAGTGAAAGAGAAATATGGCTCTGACTTCGAGGAGGACGAAGATGAAGACACTGACTCGGAGTCTGACGAGTCCGAGGACGAAGATGGAGAGGAACTGACCCCAACCGTCGACGCTGCTATCCTAAGGACACTTGCCCGAATCAAGCGTAAAGATCCAGCCATTTATGACGCGCAGAAAAACATCTTCGGTGGTAAGCAGCATAGCTTTCGCTACTTCACACTCTCAGATAACGGTATATGCAGAGGAACAGCAGAAGATTACACCTGTAACAAAAGGCGCGAAGGCCCCCAAGGATAAGGTACGTAACTAGAAGCTATTCTGCATATCCGACTCCTCATCTTTCAAACAGAAACCGATCACAATGCGTCAAGTTGCGCTAGAGTCTGCTCTGAATCCAGAGTCGAGGTCTCCGTCGCCAGCACCTTTGCCTCACGTCGAGGAACAGCGTGCATTGCGCCACGAGACTATCGCTGCGTTTCACAATGCTGTCCCCGAGGATGATGACGGAGACAACCTACTCGTCCCGAGAGAGATGACACACAGTGAGCAGGAGATGGCCGAGGAGGAATACCGTGCTTTTTTGGAGCGGGAAGTTGGCGGTGATCTTCGGGAGCTGGTGGCTGCAGACGTTGGGGAATCCGATGCTCCCAATGGCGAAGACGGAAAGAAGGAGAAGGAGAGAAAGAAGAAAAAAACGAAGGATGATAAGGCGTCGAAACATACTGTTTCCGCGAAATCTAAGCAGGAATCTGATCAAGAGTTTTTGATGAAGTGAGTCCCCACTCTTGAGTTATTCGTAGTCTAACTCCTTCACTTCATAGTTACATCCTGAATCGTGGGTGGATTGACCGGACGGCAAACCACATCCCAACCTACAGCGAAATTACTTCCTCAAAGACGAAAGGCAAGAAGAAGGCCAAACAGCAAGAGTCTGTGGCGGATTCCGACTCGGGAGACGACGCTGGGGTGGATGGGCTTCTCCCCACCGCTGATCCTGACCTTGACGAGGAAGATTTCGAAGAAATCGTTGACCGCTTCGAGAGCTCTTACAACTTCCGCTACGAGGAACCGTACGTATAGCCGCCATTTCCCCAGTTTTTGGAACATAACACACTCTCCAGGGATGCTGCTGTAATTCCATCGTACCCGCGAAACCTGCAATCCTTGGTTCGTCGAGAAGATACCAAGAGGAAGGATGCCCGTGAGCGAAAAAAGCAGAGAAAGGAGGAGGAACTTGTGAAAAAGAGGGAAGAAGTAAAGCGTCTCAAGGGTCTCAAGATGAAAGAGATCAGGGCCAGACTTGAGAAGATTGGTCGCGAAGGTGGGAAGAGTTTTGAAGAGGACAAAGGTGCGACGCCTACGCTTGTCCCTATCTCGCCTGCGTCTGACACGAATCACAAATCGTGTTTAGCGTTACAAGAGTTGGATCTCGAGGGTGATTGGGATCCCCATGCTCACGACCAACAAATGACCGAACTTTACGGCGACGACGATTTTGGCGTTGACGAAAAACCCCAATGGGATAACGACATTGACATTGGGGACATTCCTCTCGATGACAGCGAACCAACGAAGAGGAGCAAGAAGAAGAAGAAGAAGAAGGGCAAGGAGGATGAAGCTGATGTAGGTGTGGATGTCGATGCCATGGACGCCGATGTGGAGCGGATCGTGGATGATGACGAGGCGTGGGATGGAACTGAGGAGATGAGGAAAAGAAAGCTGGACGAGTACATGGACGAGATTTATGGCCTCGACTTCAATGATCTCGTACGTTGCCTATTTTATTCCGACTACGCAAAACCTGAGGGGAATTTTTTTAGGTCGGCGACCTGCCAACGCGCTTCAAATACGTCCCCGTTCAACCGCAAAACTTCGCCTTGACGCCTGTCGAAATCCTCATGGCGACTGACCAAGAACTGAACGAGTACATGGGCGTCAAGAAATACGCACCCTATCGCACGGAGATGAGATGGGATTCGCAAAGGAACGACAGGTTGAAGGAGCTCAAGAATAAAATCTCAGAGCGGGCGGGACCAGGCGGCTTCGGTGCTGGCAGTCGAGACAGCGCCGCCGCCGATAAGCCTGCGAAGAAGAGGAAAGGCAAGAAGGAGAGGATGAGACTCAAGGCTGTGGATGGGGGCGATGGCGATGGCGATGGCGATGGCGATGGCGATGATGACGCGGTAAAGCCGGGCGCCGTCTCCGCTGATGCGACAAATAGGCGGAAACGAGATCTCGAGGAGGCCGGTGAACCAGAGCATGGGGCGCACCATATAGGCGCGAAGAAGAAGCGGAGACGCAAGGCGAAGGACAAGGAAAGTGCAGATGCCAGTTAGTCAGAACCATTATTTTGGACTGTACCGCCGGTAAAATGTGGAATTTGGAGAGAGCGGTCCACTGGATTTTGGAGTCTGATACCAAACCACCTTGCTCCTCCGCATCGTTTTTCGAACCGTCACCACGTTCACCCCACGCCAATTTCTCGTCAGCTCCAGACCATCCTCGCATATCATCCTCGCATACACTGAAGCTCTCAATGCGTGGAACTATGACAAATGACAAGATGGCAGCCGTATTCAGTGTGACGATCTCCTAGAGCACCGCATCCTTCCCAAATCCCTTGGGAAGCCCATCGTGAATAAGAACCAATATTTAGCGTACTTCGCGGAGTGTTCAATATTATGGCGCTCCATGTGGGCTCGTGGTGACACCAGGGCCAAATCATGAACCTGTCACTCTTACGATTGGTCTCTCCTAGACAAGCACCATCAGTCATAACATCCTTCTGTTACTCTGTCTTAGAGTCAGGTTATTGAGACGGGGCCCAATGCGATAACAACACCTGTACGTTTCCAAATTGCTCATTGCTGGTAGTTACGACAGGGGATCATAATCGGAGAATCCGTGACGGGTGCGCCGTGCATCATCATGTCAGAAAGAGTGCATGTTCATCATATATATTTTACTCGGGTTGGATAGCCGACGATGTCCACGTGAAGGAATTGTCGACAATTTCAGTGGCGCAGTACTGAAGTTATTCATCGAGGAGCGGGCGAAAGCTGCGACTGTGGATGGTAATGAGAAGGTATGCAGAATTAAAAGAATGTAGCGTATGTATTATCCGTCCATATTCAATCTTGTCGTTCTCGAAGCCACTGTATCCACAAAATCTGCCTCATACAACATAAACGTTCTCCTTCGTCACCTGGTAGTCCTCCAGTTTCCTGAAATATTCCAAACGGTCCTGACGTTCCCGTTCCAATTTCTGTGAACCTCTTCGTTAGTCCGAGCCTGAGACGAGAGAGCACTGGACGCGCCTCTTGCTGATCATCATTTATGGCGCTCGATGTTGTCGATTTGCCTTTCCCCTTCGCTTGCAATCTCCGTCGAGAAGCCGTGGTACCCGTCCGAGACACTACATCCCCTGTCTCTCGTCCCTTCGTTTCATCATTTTGTCTTTCACTTCTAGCACCTCTTGTCGTTCGCGTGGCGGCGGCTGCTCGGCGAACAGGTCGCCTCTTCTTCGCAGGCGGATCCGAGCTCCCCATATCACTGCTACTCTCTTTGCGAGCTCGTTTCGCCAGCCTCCTCCTGACAGCAATCGTTGGGGTCGCCAATACTATCTCCGACGTCTCATGCGCCGGCTCATTATCTGTACCCCTAACCTCCTGAGGAGCGTCCTTCCCCTTTCTGTTACCGGATATTGGCTTCAACGGCGAGGGAGTGCTAGGCATAGAATCGGTCCCGGGACTCAAGATATCTGGACTGGGCGACATGACAGCCCGACGTTTACCATGCCTCTTACGCGGTGTCGCGGAGGTCGCTAGATTGAAGACGGTGTTGATCTGAGGTGGAGGGGCTGCCTGGCATCGAGGTTGTCGGTCCTCTGCTCGCAGGGTCTTTAGCAGCTTCTCGACGGCGAAAAAGCCGAACGGATCTGAGGTGTTGAGCGCGTCGACCGCAGGATCACCTCCATCTGCTCCAAGAGACCAAGCTGGCTCGAAGTTCTCCAGCTGAGGATCGATGTTTTCCCCATCGGAGGCGGCAATGGAAGGTGACCGATGATAATGGTGGTCGGGTATAGGCAGCCGGGACGATGTCGAAGGTGGTGATGAAGGCGGTAGAGATGACGGGATGCCCTGGGCCTTTACAGCTCTGAGTTTTGGCGCCTTCACTTTGCGCCTCGGTTTCCCAGGAGTCGGCAAACGGTTGACAGCTGCGATTGCAAAGCGATCAGTTATATCTTGCAAGGGGCGCTTTGCGGCGATCTTATCGGTCGGTCTTGGGGTAGCCTGGGGGCTAGGAGGTGCATTCCTTGTTCGCGGCATGGTTCAGGTCAAAGTTGCGAAATAAGGGTCGCCATTGTTTGCGTTGATCTGTGTGAATAAGTGTGCGAGCCACGTGCTCCGAAGTCCACCCAAAAATGCCATACTTCAACTTACAAGTTACTTACTTACAACAAGTCGCACCATATTGTTCGCCGGTCCTATCATTTTAGATCCTCGGGCAACCCAACGAACCGGAAGGCATCTTGGCGCCACAGACTTGCACGTGAACTCGGATGTGCTCCGCGAACATGCCGGAACGCAATCGCACGATGTTTTATTTTCTCTCCTCCAAACCTCTCCAAACCTCCTCGGACGATATCAGGATCTGCTATACATCTGAGTGCCTGATCTCCTTCCATCCATAAACCTCAGCATGCTCTCCCTCGCTCAACGGTCAGCTCTGCAAAGAAATGTCTCACAAGTCGTCAGGCGCCGATCAATGAGTGTACGGCCCCGCAAGGATCAAAAGGCACCAGTTGAAGGTTCGCACCTTCCTCTCTTCGATGATTTGCGAAACTAATTTATTTTTGATAATTAGCTCGCAAGAAAGTGACCATTCAATCGCTTCTAACCATGCGCAAAAACAAGATTCCTATAACTATGTTGACGGCATACGACTACCCCACCGGACTGGCATGCTCTTCCAACCCAAATATCGACATCACCCTTGTCGGCGACTCTCTCGCACAAGTATGCCTGGGGCATAGTTCTACCACTCAACTGACACTGGGGGAAATGATTCATCACGCGCGCGCGGTCGCCCGGGGCACAACCCATCCCCTCCTTGTCGCCGACATGCCCTTTGGCACATACCACGTCTCGCCGGCCAATGCGGCCAAGAACGCCATACGCCTGATCCAGGAGGGTCTTGTCGACGGAGTGAAACTGGAGGGTGGAAGCGAAATTGTAGACACGGTACGGCACCTGACAAGGATCGGCATCCCGGTCATGGCACATGTTGGGCTCCTGCCCCAGCGGCACATTGCGATGTCCGGGTACAAAGTCCAAGGGCGGTCTGCAGAGGCCGCACAGAATATGGTACGTGATGCACTGGCATTGGAAGAAGCCGGCGCGTTTTCGGTCGTCGTCGAGGCGGTCCCCAAGGAGTTAGGGACGTTCATCACGGAACGGCTGAAGATCCCCACCATAGGCATTGGTGCTGGGCCTGGAACGAACGGACAGGTATACTTTAATTCTTTCGAAGCATGGTTTTATTTGACGGGGGCTATGCAGGTCCTTGTGTGGGACGACGCGATGGGGACTTGGCCTGGGCACAAGGCGAAGTTTGTGCGGGGGTTTGCGGATTTGCAAACACCAAGGGATACAGGAGTGGCTGCATTCGCGGGCGCAGTGCGAGACGGGTCGTTTCCCAACGACGCCGAGAGCTACGCAATGGAGAAGGAGGAATGGGAAAAGCTGCTCGCCATGTCGGTATAAATACCAGAAATGACATCATTGTTTGTTGCCGACGCCGATGCACAACAAAGCCGAAGGCTTGTCACCGAAGGCTGTGACGTCCAGCCTCTCGCCTCGTTAATTGAAATTCCCGTCCCAGCCTTGGTTGCACATCTCCCTGGCTGTTCCTCCTTTCCTATCTTATCCTCCATTTGTCCCGAGGCCTTGCGCGCAAATCACCTCGACGTCCGGCGCTGAATAACCATGGCATCCCAGAACCCGGTATGTGACGTGTCGTGAGGCATTGTGTCTGCAGAATGTCGCCTTTTGTCGTCAAATCTTACCTGTGCCACGAAGATTCGCAGGAAACTGGTCATCGTTGGCGACGGCACGTAACTGATCACTCTTGCCGTCCGTGCACAACGTGCTGAACAACATTGTGTACAGGTGCATGTGGGAAAACTTCGCTGCTGTGTTCGTTTGCCCTTGGAGAGTTCCCCAAGGAATATGTACGGCGTATCATTCATCGTTCTTAGGTCCCATCTCATCCTTTATCGCCCATCACTTGACAGCAACCAAGTGCGCAGTCAATTCCTTCTTGACCTCAGGTCTTGCTGACCACGTCCGAAGCTGTGTTCGATAACTATGTTGCGGAAATCCGCCTCGATGAAAAACCTGTACAGCTCGCGCTTTGGGATACCGCGTATGTCGATCTCCTCATTACATCGTGGTGTTTCTGTCTTACTCTTCGCGGCAAATAAAGTGGACAAGAAGAATATGAGGTATGTCTCAACATATGGATCCTGATGTCGACGTTCCTCCTCACGATTCATGGCTAGCGCCTACGACCAATGTCTTACTCCAAATCCCATGTTATCCTCATCGCATTTTCCCTCGATACCCCTGATTCACTAGAAAACGTCACGACAAAAGTGAATATCGCCGTCTAACGTCCCAGTATATCACACTTACAGTTTGTCTTTCTCCTCTAGTGGATTGAAGAAGTTCGTTCTATCTGCGGCCCTTCTATCCCTGTTATCCTTGTCGGGTGCAAGGCCGACCTACGTCCACCTAACATTACCCCGGACACCCCGTGGGTCACCCGCGAGCAGGGCGAACGTGTGGCCCAAGCTATTGGCGCGCGTGCGTACAAGGAGTGCTCTGCCCTAAAAATTGAAGGTGTCGATGACGTTTTTGAGACCGCCACACGGGCAAGTATGTTGATGCGAGACGGCGTGCCCGCAAACGGCCACGCCCAGGGATCGGATGTAAAATATCACAGGAGAAGGAGCAGTGGCCGAGCCACGTTGCAGGATTCCGAGGAAAAAAAGAGCTGGGGGTGCTGCGTCGTCTGTTAGTCGCATCCTCCGTTTTTACCACTGCCACAGTCATTTCACACTGCATGAGCGTTAAACTCATCGCCGACGGACAATCCATATCACATACCTACATAGTTGATTTTACAGTTATATCTTGATTCATTCACCCCTAGTACATATCCTTGCTTTCCTGCTGCTCAGAACCAATCACAGGCATTTCGTAGGCAGTTTGGTCGTATTAAGATCTGACTGCCCTGGAATGTTGCCACTAATTATTGTACCACCATGTCCACAACCGCCCGACTGGCTTCACGGCTAATAAGCCAGCAGACAGCCCTATGGACGCGTAAAATGTGCACCGCGGCGCTACCTGCACGCCCACTCCACCTCTCGACCCGAAGATTCACGAGCACGCCGTTTCAGAGTGCAAGTCTGGCTTCAAAGCCACAAAGCAAAGCGACTGTTATTCTCTCCACTCCATCGCCAGAGTATATCGAGCAAGAGGAGCTCAACGTGCAACTCCTACCACCTGAACAAGTCAATCTTGTCATTACTGACCGTGCCGCAGAGGTACGTCACGGCATTACTAACCTTCTTGCGCGCGAGCTTACATGTGGGACAGCAACTCAGGTCAATAGCAACGCGGGAGAGGAACCCGGATGCTGCTCTTCGAATAGCAGTCGAGTCGGGGGGCTGCCACGGCTACCAATATAGAATGGAACTTGCGACAAGCCAGGAGCGGGATGACTAGTAAGCACTTCTATTCTTGCTTTCTTCAAGCTTAATGCATCGCACATCTCTTATTCAGCCATTTTACACATCCCACACTCCAACCCTCGAACATCCTAGTCGACGCAGTATCCTTCTCGCTTCTTAACGGTTGCACCGTTGATTTCGCCACCGAGCTCATTGGTAGCAGCTTTCGGATCGCGGACAACCCCAGAGCAAAGGGTAGCGGGTGTGGGTGCGGGGTTAGCTGGGAACTGAAAGACTAGGCCTAATCTCAGAATCTTGAGTACTCGAACCACCACTTGCGGAATAAATTTAAAGGAATCATAATTGGCAGCATGCACAAGATGCAGCTGTACTTGACATAAATTTACTAACCATAACTCCTATCCCAGTGCGGCGGAACGCTTCTTCGTGACGGGATCGAATGGCGCGAACGCCCAGGACCTGGAATGTGTTGAGTGAGATTCTGATAGAGTTGGAGGCAAAGGTGCAAGCCGACTGTATATCTTTGTTGACGAATTCAGGTACCATCTTCAAACCTTCGGACGCGATATTCGGCCAGCGTGCAGATGTAGCTGCGTCGTGATGGGATAGCACATACCTGTAGCAACCAAGATCAACTTTGTAAAGACTGGACAAATGACGTGAACGCACGGAAGAAGCACCGCCATGTCCGAGTGTGCAGCGAGCCAGGTCAGGTTTTCTACATCGCGTTGGCTGAATACGATATTCAGGTTGAAGTTTGGACGAGCACTCTCACCGGTAATCATGTCGCGCATCTCTTTCTCGGAGAAGTATTTCATGAGGTATTCTTTCGATAAAGCATTGCGCTGGCTTTCCATGTGGCGCAACATTAGGGCGCTGAGCGTTCCAAGGGAGCCTCGAAGGTCATCATGAGAATATGTCTGTGGAGCCTGTAACGATAACTGAGGAAGTGATGTATATTGACCCATGATATATCGACGCACCTTGGTCCATTTTTGAAGCATCTGTTGCATGCCCTGTAGAAAGGCGAGTAATGCCGTACAGTCCTTCAAGTAGGAGTTCGTGATACCAAGGAAGTCCACAATAGACCTGCCCTGTGCATTCCTCTTGGTGAAGAAGAGTTGGTCCCCTAGTAGATGTGTATAATGAGCGGAGGCAGATATGACCATATCAAGGTGACGCATTTACCTTCGAGGTGCAAACGAAGTGTTTCGATGACCATGACCACGTAGCGCACGAACGGGGTTGTGAATTTCTTGTTGGTGGCAAGAGGGGACGTCTGATAGACATTATTGAGGCCACGAATCAAAGTGTTCTGTAGATCGCTTCAGCGGAACCAACCGCGCGACCCGACGGGATATCTCACCTTCATGAACGTGTTCATATGCTGAACAGACATGCGAGGACTAGAGAAAACCTTGAGAATCATCGTGATCTTGGATTGGATGTCAGCACTCACTCCATAGACTCGAGGTCGCCGGGGATGGTGGGGAAGACAGGTAGAGGAAACATGGTGGAGTGTGAGTATCTTGACCTCCTCCCAGGCAGCTTTTATATAGAATCCAGGCAGGCCGATCCCTTTATCGTCCTACAATGGATGGCCTGAACCATGGCCATTGAAAGGATCGAAGTTGAAAGGGCCAGGAGTTGACGCCTAGACGCAAGGGAATGGGCCACATCGGTGAGAGTGTACAGGGTACACCGTTGCATAATCAATAAGTTATCGAATGCATTGTACTCACGGCATCTCACGTGCTCCCGGTTATTCTTCATTCATTGTCAATTTGAATTTCTTGCCTCTTCACTAGCACTGATCACCTCTATATTCCACAACCATGGCCGCTCCTGAAAAGGTCTCCTTCACAATCCGCAGGCCTTCCCCGCTTTCCAGGGCTCCTTCATCTGGCGCAGATTCTGATTCCTCCAACTACAAGGCCCCTGCACTGCCCCGCCATCTCATGAACCCGAATGACTCGACCCCAGGCAGTCCGTTAGCTCGTAGCACAGCTTCATCTCCCAATCCCAGGACTACAGGGCATCCATATGTCCAAGAGCCCGATTCTAGCGACGAAGATGATGATATTAAGGATGAACTCGTGACGGGCTTCGATCGGTTTGGAGTTCAGCGGTGTGTTCCTCTCCCAATCTATCCGTCTCAGTCATCTCAACTCACAAAAGCCTCTGGAAATAGTTTAAACAAGGAGCGGCTGAGCAAATCTGCTCCCCTTGTTATTCCTGCACTGAAAAACAAGGACTGGCGAGACCTTGCCCGCAAGCGCAGGAGCGCGGCACAGTATATCCCTCCATCTGCGAAAGCGGAGACAGGCAAAGACGGCAGCGTTGGTGGGCTTGGGACGAGAGACTCTATAAACTCAGGCCCTGTGCTATCTGGGCTGCAGCGCATGTCCCGGCCTCTTTCTGTCAAGCAAGAGGACGATGACCCAACTGAGGTTCCTGTGGATGAAGACGTGAAAATGGAAGCAGAGGATGACGAAGATAAACAGGCCCTGCGGGCCATCCTCGCAGGCATGGATGGCGCCGAACACGATGAACCCATCATTAATATTATCCCAACCCCTGTTTCGGAGGCCGAGGCTTACAAACAGGACATCGACGAGCTCCCCGAGGGAGCCACTTTGGAAGACTACGCTAGAGTCCCAGTCTCTCAGTTCGGCGCGGCATTGCTGCGGGGCATGGGTTGGAAGGAGGGTACGGCAGCGACGCGGAAGCCTGGGAAGGGCTTGGTTGAGCCGTACCTGCCCGAGGCGCGGCCAGCGCTGTTGGGAATCGGGGCGAAGGAGAGGGAGGTTCTGGATGACGGTAGCAAGAGGAAGGGAGGTGTCAAACGGCCGGAAAAGAGATACGTGCCACTGATAAAGAAGGAAAAGGACGACCGGTCGTCTTTTGCCCGAGACGATCGCGACAAGAGGCGGGAACGGTCTCGCTCGCCGCCACGCAATGGGACATCTACAAGACGACGCTCGAGGTCGAGAGAGCGTGGTATTGGGGGTGGGGACAGAGGGGATAACCGAGAGGATAGGCGAAGAGAGACGTCGGCAGGGCGCGACAGGGACCGCGACCGCAGACGAGACAACCGCGACAGAAACCGTGACCGCGATGACAGGCCCGAGGACCGCGACCCCGATAGATATCGGGGAAACTCGGAGAAGGAGCGAAGGAGGGATCGTTCACAAGAGCGAAGGCAACGGGATTAGGTGTGTGGCGAGCACAGCAGAGGTTTCGGATATTTCTGCACCCAATGGAAAGGTCTCTCTGCATGTCTCTCTGAATATGCGATGACTTGTAAGAAAATATTAGAGCCGTCGCAACTAGGTGCTAGGTTCTTATACTGCAACATACTGCAACATCTCGGCTAAGTCTCTGCAGTGCGAATCGTCTGTACGCTACACGGCTATTAAAGAGGAGCAGGGATAAACGCGAATCAGTTTCCACTTCGATTGGTGCTTCTTGAAAGTGGTCTGGTTTTGCGCGGTTGCATATTATCAAACGGAATGGGTACCGGAAAAGCCGCCATTTGATCCGTGTCTTCCCAGCCTATTTGCTGTCCATTCGGCGGGGGCGTCATTAATGTATCCACCCTGGACGCACGCGAGCGACCGGGCGGGGGCGTCATCAGCATATCCACACTTGACACGCGTGTGTGGCGCATCGGCTGCCCGTCAGGTGGAGGGGTGGTTAAAGTGTCGTGTGACAAGTTTGAAGCCACATCGTCGTAGTCTGGGTGGTGGCGTCCGTTGAGTGGGATGTACTGAAGCCGGCTGCTACTAGCAACCGATGGTTGAGGAGTCTGGTGGCCTTGTCCTTGTCCTTGATATGCGCCTGGCATTGAGACTGGAATCGGTTGCGAAGAATGAGCAGGAGAATACGTTCCTCCGTTTGGTTCGAAATCTGTAGCGTGGAATAGCTTGGGGGTGGGCTTCGGCGAACTAGGGGCAACTGCCGGTTGGGTATGGGCTGAAAGGGGAAAACGCTCCATTCGTGGAGTGGCCTGAGGCGACGCTGGACCTGACTGGATATTGTGTGTAGGCCACTTCAGTTCTAGAAAGATTTGTCCATTTGCAGCACGTACAGGAGGAAGAACCTGTATGGGTGGCACAGTAGACGAACTCTTGCGGCCTTCCTGGGAATTCTGGGGCGGGCGAAGGGACCTGGAAACGTTAGAGCTGGTCGAGGGACGTCGATGGAGGCTCTGGGCTGGTTGGTGGATGCCTTGCTCCCGGGTGACAGATAATGGTCTCACGTGGGGAGTGGGAGTGCCTTGCTCTCTGGCGACGGATGTAGGTCTTATGTTGGAAGTGCCTTGCTCCCTGGCGGCAGATGGTGGTCTGATAGGTGCTCCTGGAAATTCGTCATTGAAATGACGGGAGCTACGACGCTGCGAGTATAACGGGTCAATGAAGGTTTTGCGGCAACAAATGCGAGATACATACTGATGAGTTCTGATGCCTGAGATCGTTACCCTCTAAAGACTGAGGGTTGGGACTGGAGTACACGCTCTGAACCTCTGGTATTGCACTCAGGGGACTGTGTCGTCCTGCGTACGCATCACCGGCATCGTCTGGATGTAATTGTGAAAGCGACGATGTAGAGGAACCTTGGGAAGGGTTGTGCCGGTGCCCATGATATGAACGACGAGGAACCGGGAGTGGCTCTTCTTGATGCGACGTTTGAGAAAGTGGCGGAGAGATAACTCGATCAGGAGTGGGAGGAGGTCTCGAGAGTGAGTGCGGAGCCGGCATACGTATGACGTGATCCGCGTCGAGGGAAGGTATGTAGCCGTCGGGTGGAATCGAAAAACCGGCGGGATAGACGGGTGACGGGGAGTTGAGGAAAGACCTGGGACGCTCCAAAACTACCGAGCTGGAAGCACGTTGAACAACTTCTGGAACGGGGAGGTCTGGAGGCAGAGACGGGGGCGTGATTGCACGAGCAGGAGGCTCTGAAGGCGGAGAGGGAGGAGTGAGCGCACGAGCAGGAGGCTCTGCAGGCGACGGATGGGAAGATTCGTGCATGTCCTCACTGGAGTGAATGAGGAGCGAACGTGACCGTTGCGGGCGAACATCGTCGACTTCCTCGCTCTTGTCGTGGTATTCGTCCTCGTAATCCTCGTCATCCATCTGTTGCAGCGCCCTGGCCCTTTCCAGCCCCTCCTGCATTCCTAGTCTCCTCCCCTCCTCCATGGCTGCCTGTACAGCGAGATCACGATTCAGCCTGCGAGCCAAAGTCTTAGCCTCCGACGCCTCCGTCTGGGCATTATGTCGTTGCAGGTCAACGGCTTCAAGAAGGCCTTGGGCGCGGATGATCTCTTCCTGTGCACGTTGAAGTTGTAACTTGTACAATCTGAAAAAGAAAATAAGGAGCGTGCCGCTGATAAAGAAAACAGGGACTCACACTAGTTCTTCCTTGGCCTTCGCGGCCTCCTGTAACGCCACTAGACGGGCCTCGTTAACACGCTTCAAGTACGTTGTGGCCTGCACAAGTTCTTCTTCAGCCTTGTCAGCGCGAACCTCCTGGCGCTTTAGTTGCTTCCTGGTCGCCACTAGTTGTAATAGTAGCTGATGCTCCTCGAAGCGGCCAGTTGACCGACTTGAGTCACTCCAGGAGCGTGGTGTCGAGACTGTCGTGGTCGATACTCCCTGCGGTAATTCCAACGATTCCATGCCTGAACTGCTGGCTCGATGCGGCTCGTCCATTTATAATAATGTGGAGTTTGTGAGTTTGCAACTTGTTGACAGAAGAAAAGGATGACGGGGTCAACGAACGTTGGGATCAAAGAATTCGAATGCATTATAGGACCAACCCTGATTGTCATTATACATATCGCAGTGCTCAGCGAAGGTCTGATGGTGAGTGTAGGGGGCATGATCACCAGAGATGTGGGAGGGGGTGCCGCTTATAAACATTAAATCACTTGCACTGTCATGACCCGTTCATCGTGCATCATCAAGTTTAACGTGCAGCAACCATCAAGACACATATATCTACACGATCCAATAGTATAATCTCCAAAGAATCCCTCTCTTCCCTGTAAGCCTGTTCTTCCTTCTCTCGTCGTCCCTCGTATCTTCCTCATCTTCGACATACTCGTCCTGGTAGAGATCCACTGTTTTTGCATCGACGAGATCGCTATACCACACGCGTCGTGTTGGTGGTTGATTCGTGAGACCATCCGCAGAGCTTGAAGATTTCGAGCGAAGAGCTGTCACTATCAACCAAATGATGAACATGACGCCCATAAGTGGAATTTGGATGTAGTAGGAGACGAAGTCGACGGCCGAGAATTTCGGGATCACTGATGACCACCCTTGAACTGTGCGCGGTGTTAGCATGCACAAGTAATCACTGATAAAAGTTCATTACCAATTATCATGAAGACCACAGCAAAGATCTGTAGGGGTGCAATTAAGGACTATACCATGACAATTTGACTTGAAGACGCACGACAAAGAAAGGACCCCAGGGCCATGTCCACCCAGCACGAAACTTGAGTTCATCAATGGAGCGGCCTTGCTTGATCCAAGCCCTTCTGAACCTCCAACTAGCCAGACCGATCGAGAACCAGGCAATCTGGAAGGTAAGGTAAGAGGGGCACTTGACAGAGTCTAATGAACGGACCTGGTTGGACACGCCAACAAGGTTCTGCAGCCAACCCCATAGCTGGCCGCTGCCGATGTAGCTGCTACCGAAGCAGAGAATACTAATACTGCTTGTCAGAAGCAGTGAGTATATGGGTACGCCGTTAGAAGTCGTGCGGGAAAAGATCTTTGGAGCTTGCTTCGCGACGGAAAGTCCTACGGGCCCTTTCGTCAGACAATTCCACTAGAATTCGGTTGAATTCATACCGTAAAGCACTCGAGTGCCGGCGAAAAGAGCATGGTTACCAGCCGACAGCACAGAGGTCATGATGACCGTGTTCATAAACGAAGCGGCAGCGGCTACAAAGATTTTCAACCTTTCAAATGCTTAAGTGTTTTGTGAAAGACGTACTTGATCCTGCTTCATGGAAGATAATGGTGAATGGCGAAGTAGTGGTAGATTTGGTCGAAAGCTTGGGGTAGGTGTATGGAACTAGATTGTCATTGTCAACATTGTTCTCTTGGCGGATAACCATAGCAAGGCGCATACCATTCAGACCGATAAGAAGAACAGTGAAAATGTAAAATATCATGATCCTGCGATGAGAAGATTTGAGCTGCCTATCAGCGAAAAGACAGTAACTGAACGTGCCGCCAGAAAACAAATTTGACGACTCGTGGCATATTGCGCGACGGGTTTTTAGTCTCTCCCGCTGTGATGCCCAAACTCTCGGTACCACCGACTGGTACAAGACGTTGAGAATGGACCAATGAGAAATGGATGGAGAGCCACGTACAAGCGAAACTGGCGGTCACAAACACACTGGCAAACCCTCCAAAGCCTCCCACGAAAGGTGCGCCGGGTATCCTCCAATTACTCGTTCCAATGTATCTATGCTCGGAATTGACGCCAGCATTGACGATAATTCCGACTATTATGAACACAATGATGGTCGCAACCTTCAAGGAGGCAAGCCAGTACTCTGTTAAATATATGTGAGTAGGTTAAAATGGAATGATAAGAAGGTGACATACCTAGCTCTCCATAAGCTCGAACATGAATCGCGTTGATGCCAACCAGGAATGCCCAAAACAAAAGACTGACAACCCAAGGGTGCCATGGCGTCCAATATTCCAGGAGAATTTGTGCGGCTGTAAGATCTCCCGCAACTGAAACCGCATCGTTAAACCAATAGTTCCACGAGAGTGCAAATCCGTAAGATGGCGAAAAGAAGCGTGTTGCATAGGCATTGAATGATCCAGCGACAGGATACTGGGTGGCCATCTCTCCCAGTAGAAGAAGGGTGACATAGACCACGAAACCGACGAGGCTGTAGTTGATGAGAACACTGGCCGGTCCACCTTTCGCGAGAGAGCGGCCTGTTCCAAGGAACAGCCCCGTGCCAATCGTCCCCGCGATAGCTATCATCTGGACCTGTCGGGCAGACAGGCCACGATGAAGCCTCGTGTTGGGTGCCGGATCGCCTTCAACGTCTGACGGTCTCTCCGCGGTTTGATTGGGCTGCAAGGTTCCATAGTTCGACTTAAGGGAGCCTTTGGAGTCGTGAGATTCAGGTCTAGGAGAACCTGGAGGATTATCCATGGTCAGAACGGGAGCCAAGAGGACAGCAAGAGAACTGCTGGTCTGCTGCCAGTCCTTAAATACATACTTACCTTGAGGAATCAATGGTTGTGTCGACATCGCATGGTCACAGTCAGGGCGGCTCCGTGGACTTCGAAGGTTTGGGCCAAAGGATGGCGTACTAGTGGATCCGGATGTCGCAATCTTAACTCCATTTCGTCCTTTGCACCGAACGACGCAGTAACGACGCTTGAAAGTTGATTCTACTGCCTGAAGCTCCCTAAAGTTTGATCCTCAAGAAGCAAAAAAGCAGCCGTGGCGTGTCAATGATCACTTGGCAGACTACTGTGGCACGATAACCTTGTATGCAGGAGGACCGCGGCGGCACTATCACTATCACTATCAGTATCTATATATTGCGTCACACTTCAAGACCATTCGTCAGTAAAACAGAGCGACGTTAAGATGCCAGAAAACCTTCACTGCTGGACGATGGAACGCCATAAATAGAAGGCGAAAATTTAAAGAGAAAAAAAAGATAGTGATGCTAAAATTTGTCGGTAAGAATAGTACCGGAGACTGTTATTTTTTGGTTGAGCATCAACGGTATGTACCTACTCAGACTGGAGACGCTTTGGTGCCTCAGTGAGCCTTGAGGCCTGAGGCTCACATCTTTTCAAAATTTGTATTTTCTTTTCGGTAAGGATCGTACCGGAGACGTTTTTTTTTGTGGAGCATCAACGGTACTTACTGGAGACGCTTTTGGTTCCTCAGTGAGCCTTGAAGCTTGAAAGTTGAGGCTCACATCTTTTCAGAATTTGTATTGTCTTTTCGGTAAGTAAGGATAGCACCGGAGACGCTTTGGTTGCTCACATCTTTTCAAAATTTGTATTGTCTATCTTTACCGAAGACGCTACACTATAACGCCGACGATGGGAAAGAACATAAGGTATCATCCAACAGTGTGGTGTACCCCAACGGCAGGACGGACTGTGACTGCATTTGGGAGCTGTATTTAGAACGCCTCCAAACAATGGCTGAGACTGGCAACTGCGATGTCCCATTCAGAGTTGCGGGCAACATTTACTTATGCTAGTCTTATGCTGCGCGGCGCGCGTTCAAGTTGTATGATGGTCCCGTTTTTGTCGTCGAGATCAAACAGATGGTACAGAAATTTTGAGAGTGTCCAGTTGGATTGCTTCAAGAATGCGAGTGGTTGTCTGCACATCTGTGCGTGCAGCACGTCTCTCGGGGAGTGGATAGGGTTGCGCATGCACAATTGGTGACCAGATAATATTTCGATCTTTGGGTCATGGCAATGATGTTGCGCTTTTTCCATGCTTTCAGTATTACTGAGTATTATAAGTACTATGTATTAAAGTAACAGTTCAACTTTAACGTTCAACGTTGACGTTAACGCTGAATCGACCCCTCTTGATTGGGTCTTGAGCTTGGCCCAAGTTGCGTCCATCATCGACTATCATCAGAGTTTAGTCTGTCTGTTTGGAGGCTATCACCGCCGCAAAAAGAAGAAAACCTGGGAAAACACACTACAGAATGAGAGAATGAGAAGAATCTTTCTGAGCACTGGCCATACATGCCATCCGGGGTTTTAGTGGGTATGGGGTAGCCAGACATAAGCCACCATTCACAGTCCCACACGCCCTTACGAGAGTAAGGAGGGTAGTGTATAAAGCATTTCCCTGCGAAACTCTCCGTAAAACCTGCCGGTCGGTGAGGCTGCCGCTTGTCAGCTGTCACCTACTATTAAAGCACCACCAAAAAAAAAGAAAGAGAGAAACTAAGAGAGAAAACTTAAAACATCCATTAGCTATCTCCTAGTACTAGTAAAGCCACATTGATCCCAAGATGTAGTGGCGCAGAAAATACATTTGTCGATTCCTATTAGAGTATTGTCCGTTCCAGCGAGTAGCGTATTGGTATCTGGGAAAGATCGAGGTCCTCCTTTTAGAGGAGATGTTTCCAGCCTGCATCGCGAGTCTTCTTGACGAGGCGCTTCACTTCTTGAGAACGTGCGCGAGTGGTAACAAGCAGGGTGTCCGGCATGTCGACGATGACCAAGTCGTCGACCCCGAGGCATGTAATGAGACGACCAGACCCTGGAACGACGATGCCACCAGCAACTTGCTCGGTGACGACTAAACCCTGATGTCAGCAATTGTGAGGCTGGCTGATAGGATCGAACGAACCGAGGTTGCTGTCACCAAGAACGCGGGGCTGGTTGGATTCCGCAGGAAGGAGGTCCGCTAGAGAGGAGAAATCACCGACATCATCCCACCCTAAGGACGAAATCAGCACGATTATTCGTGATATATCATATCATCACTCACCGAAAGTAGCAGGCACAACAGCAACTCGCCCTTCGGCTGCTGCTGGCTCGGCGACCGCGTTGTCGATGGGAATTTTCTCAAGTGATGGCCAAATCTCGCTCAAGACCGCCTGGCGCGCAGATTCGTCGTCCCAAACCTCCGCGATTTTCGCAAGACCATCGTGCAGGTCAGGCTTGTACTCCTTCAAAAGCTCCAGAAGGAAAGTCGCCTTTGTGACGAACATTCCTGCATTCCAGCGATAGATACCAGTCGCGATGTAGGATGCAGCTGTGCGAGCATCTGGCTTCTCCTTGAAGCTGGATACAAGTCTGGCGTTAGGAGCCTCTTTTATCCCCAACTTCTCCCCGAGACGCACGTATCCGAACCCGGTGGAAGGATGAGAAGGCGCAATTCCAATGGTCACGAGATAATCCTTCTTCGCGACCTCGACTGCCTCAGCAACTGCTGAAAGGAAGGCGTCGTCTCCTGAAATCATATGATCGGCGGCAAAAGAACCTATGACAGCATCCGGGTCTCTCCTTGCCAGAACCGCCGCTGCAAGGCCGATGGCAGCCATGGAATCCTTGGGACCAGGTTCGGTGAAGAGGTTGTGTGCAAGGAGGTCGGGAAGCTGTTCCTTGATGGCTACTACGTGACCAGGGCCCGCGACGATGGTAGTCCTCGCAGACGAGGAAAGTGGAAGCAAACGGTCCCATGTGGCCTGGATGAGTGAACGACCTTTCAAAGTCAGATCCAAAAGGAATTTGGGATGACCCTCGCGTGAAAGAGGCCAGAGGCGGGTGCCAGCACCACCGGCGGGAATGACAACATAGAAGCCTGGAATGTCACGGGTCCCGAAAGGGAACGCAGTTGGGGCGTTATCCCCCAACGGTGAGGGGCGGTAGATTGGCTCTGGCGGCTCTGACGGTGAGGTTGGCAGGCTGTGGGATAGGAAAGGCGATAATTTCGCAGCACGTAGTTGTGGGCTTGGAGGAGCAGGGGTCATAAAGCCAGGTGTAGCTGTCCGAGAGATATGGAAGTTGTACTAGTAGGAAAAGATCAGCATAACACGTATGAAGTTCGTTCGACGTACCTGAAGTCCCTCTCGTATTTGACGCTCAAGGCTGGCGTTTGCGAACCTGAGTTCAGCGCATTCTTGTCGAAGCCCGGCTATCTCAATATGCTAGAGCCAGCGACGACTTGTCAGCGAAAACATGTGTTGGGTGCAAACGAACGTGCAGCGCACTGATTTCTGGACGGCCTGCAAGATCTGCTGGAACATGCCTTCAACGCCAGCCGGGGCGTTCGCCTGCCCAGCAGGGATAGCGGGAAGGTGTCCGGGAGGAGCCATGATGTCAGTAGAATAATGGACGAGGACTCAAGCCTTGGCAGGAGGGAATGTTTTGACATGGAGGCTACGCTACAATGGTTACTAGTACTTTTATGTAAAAAATAGATACTGGTAAGATACTGGCCAATAGAACCCGCCGAAGGTTGGCATTCTCTGTGCTGTGCATTTTCTACCCTCATTCTACTTACGATCTGGCCAGGTGCTTTTGGGCCCTCTCGGAGACTCTCGTAACGGAATTAATCGCCACAAATAAGTTATGCATGGAGCTGCATGGAATACAGTCAAACCTGTCATAACCCATGGTTGTGAAAACCCATACTCTACGATAACCCATGGGTTTTGGGGTTCCACCA
>JABCKJ010000331.1:0-23536 GCA_018850815.1 Asterophora lycoperdoides
TTATCACTTCCAAGATAAGCCTGAAGACGTTTCATTAAGGCCTTGTCGACACGTGCAGGTTTAAAGGTGGCGGCGACGTGCGCGTAATCACTATCGGAGTCCGAGTCCGGCACTGAATCAGACGAGGTGGTAGCACTCGGTGCGTGCTTTGCCTTGTTTGCCTTCTCCTTCTTCTTCTTCTTCCCCTTCTTCTCCCGATTTTTCTCCCTCCCTTTTCCTTTGTCCTTCTCCTCCTCGTTCTTCTTGAGCACTTTACAGTCGTCGGTGTTGTGAGTTGATGATTTGTGGTATGTGCACCATTTCGACGATTTCGACGATCGGTCATGTGCCTTGAGTGACGTTTCCGCGATGTTGTTGGACTCATATGAGAGTCGGGTGGAGGTCGAAACGAGTGCGTCGGCGAGGTCCGAAAAGGAAAGGACACTGCCCCTGGGAACGGCATTGAGTTGTGCTGTCTTGAAGCTGTCCCAGGGTGATGAGTCGGGAATTGATTTGAGTAGGAGAAAAGCGAGGATCTCGCGATCGAGAGGTTTCTGCATTGCTGTAAGCTTTGCGTCACCGGCGGAGATGGTTGAGATGTGATCCTGGAGGGTCGTGTGTGTTCCGTCCCATTGCGCACGCGTCATGTCAATGAAGGTGTAGAATGCGATTACACCAATGTTGGTGTTCTCGTGGATTTCGAGTAGTTTATCGTATACCGCTTTCGCCGTTGCAAGATGGCCGACTTGGAGTAGCAGGCGATCTGAGAGGGATTCACAGATGATACCGTGAGCTTTCCCATCGCGGGTTGCCCAAGAGTCGACGGTGGATGTTGTGGTGCTGCTGATAGGTGGGTAGATGACAGGGGCACCTGGCGATGGTGTCGGTGAAAGGACAGTGTCGGCGACCTTTTCTTTACGAAGTTTCGCGAGTATCCGAAGTTTCCAGATCTGAAAATTATCAGGCCCGGTGAGGATGGGGCATGAGGAGCTCTGGGATTCGGTGGATGACATCTGCACCAGTCTTTACTACAACAGCAGTTGGACTGGGCAGATGGGATGTTGTACGAGTGGGGAGTATTGGATGTAGGGTCTGCGTCAGAGGTCCCTGTGAGAGCAGTTGACCTAGGCAGATGCAGCGAAGACTTCCGGAGGATGTGGTGGAAGTCTTATCAGTTGGAGTATACGCCATCGGGGCCCATAACCTATCGCGATCTAAACGTGACGTGTCAACGTCTCAGCCTCGTAACATAGAGAGCTGTATATTATAATCGTACCTAAACGTGACGTGTCAACGTCTGGTACAGTTCGTAGTAAGTATAAAGCAGTAAGGTAAGTAAATAAATAGAGACATACCTCAGCCTCGTAACATAGAGAGCTGAGGTATTCTGACCGATTAACTGAGAACATGGGCAGAGCCCAGTCACGTGCAATAATCTAATCTAATCCAAACCTATCGTTGGGTTCTGACATGAACAAGTGACCTTCTCACTACATAAAGTTATAGCTTTTTCAGCGCATGGATACAAGTGAGACGCGCTACCACGGCGCCAACGCGGCTTTCCCTCGTTCATTTTACTCCTTCTCCTCTCCTACCCTCTCAACAATTTATTTTCAACTACCCATGGCCATAGTGGGTTCGTTGCGCCTCAGTCAGCCAGAGAAAGACAACCCCGGCCGCGATCGCACCGGTGGGTGGTGACCCACTACCACCACTTGCGCCAAAAGTGCAAGATAAGAGGATAAAGCCACGTACCCAAATTGAACAAGGGACCTTCTCATTGTATGTTGACTTGTCACCAGGGCAATACAAGTGAGACGCGCTACCACGGCGCCAACACGTCACTCCCTTGTTCATTTTTTACTCCTCCTTCCTCCTTTCTCTGCTTATTACCAAGCATGTGGCGCATCGCGCCTCACTCAGCCAGAGAAAGACAACCCGCGGGCATGATTGCGATCGCACTGGTCGGCGGTGGCCTACTACCACTGCATAGCCTTACCTACTTCAAACTTGCGCCAAAACAAAAAGTTCGTTGAGGCTGGTATTGCCACGTACCCAAATTGAACGGGTGGCCTTCTCACTGCATTATCTCTCACGGAGTCGTTATCTGCATACAAGTGAGACGCGCTACCACGACGCCAACGCGGCATTCCCTTGTTCATTTTTTACTAGTACTCCTCCTCCTCCCCTTCCTTCCTCCTCCTCCTCCTCCTCCTTCCTCTCCCTCCCCCTACTCTCACTCCCCTTACTCTCGCTTTTCCCGAAATAATATATTTCCAAGCACCCATGGCCCCATTTGGTACACTGCGCCTCAGCCAGCAGAGACATAGACAAAAGCCGACGATCACACTTGCGCCAAAACATATAACCACCACAGTCAAGGGTAAATAAAACATGCCACGTACCCGGATTGAACGAGTGACCTTCTCATTGCGCATTTTTACAATTTGTGCGTTATACAAGTGAGACGCGCTACCACTACGCCAACGCGGCATGGGCGTGCACCTGGTCTTCTCTCATCCGTCCGTATTCGGACTGGCAGGAATCACTGACATGCTACTCCCAGCCATCCCAACCACCCCGCGTGCCCATGATGTACGCGAGCGATGCACCGCACCGCTCTATACCATCAATGCCATTGCGCGCCGCTTCCCCGCCAGTGAACTATATACAATACACAGAGATCAGATACACAGATACACCGCTCATCCTCCTCCTAGCCTGCTCTCCTCCTGCTCCTCCACTTCTCCACCCCCTCGTCGTCTTCGTGCCGTGGTCGTGGTCGTGCCCGGGGTACGGGTAAGTAAACAAGAAAAGAAATCACACAAACACATGGGGAAGGGGGCTGGGGTCTAGATTGCGGATGTTGTGTAGATGCGTGGATGGATGGATGGATGGATATCGAAGAATGTGTGTGTAGTGTGTGGTGGATGGATATGATGCTGATGCTGATGAAGGAAGTCTCTTGCTCGTGTGTGCTCGTGGTGGTGTATAGTATGGCGCAGCGTCGCGTGTACAGCATTACTGTACAACGTCCGCAGCGAATGCAGGAGTGAAGATAGTGGATAATGGACCGTGAAGAATAGCGATCCCCATCCCAAAGCAACGAATCCCGATCCCGGGATCGGGATTCCAGACACCACGGCTTGCCGTGCCGTGCCTCACGCGGGGGGGTACACCCCGCCCCCACCCTCCCCTTCCCCCTCGCCTCTCCTCGACCCCAAATCGCACATCCTAGATCTTCAACTCCCGAAACCCCCTCACATCCACCCTCCCCGCGCCGTTCCTCGTCCACTCCTGCTCCTGCTCCTGTTCCCTCTGCTCCTGCTCCCCCCGTTCCGTCTTCACTCCCACCTTCCCCACCCCCACCCCCGTCCCCGTCCCCGTCCCCACCGACCCCGCCCCCCGTTTAAACCGCCCCCCGGGTATCACGATCTTGCCTGCCCCCCCAGCCCCCGGAGCCCTGGGCTTGGGCAGCCCGAGCGCCTTGCGCTGCCGCCGGGTCAGGGGCTTCTCTTTCTCTTTCTCTTTCTCTTTCTCTATCACCTTCTCTCTCTCTCGCTCCACCGCCTCTACCTCCACTACTGTATGTTTTTTGCGCCTCACACTGGGTGCGGGCTCGGGCTCGGGGGACGACGCAGGCGAGGTGAGCGCCGAGCTCAAGCCCGATACCGAGCCCGATGCCGAGTCTGCGTCGTCAGGGGTGGGTGCCGGGTCCACAGCCGCAGACAGGGAAGAGGAAGAATCCGTCGTTGACGTCGATGTCGAGCTGGAAGGCGGGGAGAGCGAGGGCGTGTCCCTCTCCCTGTCCCTGTCCATGTCGACATCGTCAGAAGGCGGAGGCGGCGGCGGCGGAGGAGGCCCGCGCGACGTCCTCGAGCGCTTCCCCGCGCTCGAGCACTCGGAGTCGTCGTCGTCCAGCTCGAGCGCGCGTTTCGGCGAGGGGGTCGTGCGGTGCGCGTGCGTGTGGGCGTGCGTGTGCGGGGGCAGATACGGCGCCCTTGGTGGAGGAGGCGACCCCGCGCGGCTCGCGGGCAGTGGGACTTTTGTTGGGTCGTCGGCTCTCTCCCGCACCTCGCTCTCCCCCCCGTCCCTAGTCGTCGTCGCCCCGCTCCCACGCTGACCGAGCTTGAGCGTGACCTTGACTGTTTTCTTGGCTTTCGGCGGTGACGGCGGATCCGAAGAAGGCGGTGGGTGCGCTGTGTGTGCTGTGTGTGACGAGGCATCGGGCGGCGGAGGCGCCTCCCGTACGGCCGGCAGCCCGTTGTGCGGGCCGCGCAGGTTGCGGATGGAGGAAAAGTGCTCCCAGTCGTGGTACCTGTGCGTGGGTTAGCGGGCGAGGATGGGATCGAGATATGTGGTGTATGTACTCACGCGACGTATATCGTATCACCCTGCGCCTCTGTGGGCGGTGGCGGCGGCGTGGTGGTGCGTTTCCGGTCTTTCTTGCGGTCTTTCGACTCGCGCACGCGATCGCGCCTGCGCCGTCTCCTATCGCGTTCGTTCGTCGCTGCGTCGTCTTCGTCGCTCTCCCCATCCGCACTCCCTTCGTCCTCATCATACTCGTACTCGTCATACTGGTGTGGATGTCGCTGCGTTTTCACAGGGGACACGGGGGGCGTGGCAAAGGCGGCCCACTCGATGACGTACACGAGGCCGGGCTGGATGACCTTGACGTTGCGGCGGGTGAGGTGGGCAAACGCGGAGAGCTCCATGTGGCCACCGTAGGTGCCTTGTCGGTTGGGTCGTCAGCATGGCGCACGACCAAGTACACAGCACGCACCATGCTGGCGCATGCACCGCAAATGGACCTCGAGGCCGCGCTCGTCCTCGACAAAGGGCTCGTAGCGGTCTCTGTGTTTCTCGATCCAGTCGCAGACGCTGGCGCGGAGGTCCATGTGGCGGGAGGGGGAGCCGTAGAGCTGGTCGGAGAGGGCGCGGAAGAGACAGTTGCCGTCGCCGACGGTGTCGGCGGCGTAGAGGCCGAGGGCGCGGAGCTGGGTGGAGAGGAGGGCGGTGGATGCGGCGGGGGACGCGGTGAGGAGCTAGGGTGGGGTGGGGTTAGGGTTGGCAAACGTGGTTGGGTGGGCACGTACGCGGGGTTTGGAGGATCGGGTGGTGCGTGAGCGGACTGCGGGGTGGTGAAGAGGGATGTGATGGCGAGGGTGGACTGGGACTTACGCTGGGGCGCTGGCTTGCCCTTGTGCTTGTTGCGTGCCGAGCCCATGGCGGTGGGCAGATGATGATGATGATGGGTGTTGAGACGAGGCAGTGGCTGCGGTGTGAGGACCCCTGACAGCGCGTGACCGCCGTGCTTCTTATACTCCCGCTGACGATCCCAGCCTGACTATAGCACATACTCCCCACATATATACCATGATCATTGACGAAAAAGTGGTCATGCAGCCTCCGCCCTCGTACGCCTCCTCCACCGCCGCCGGCCTCCCGCCCTTCCCCGCCGCCCGTGCCCCGCCCGCGACGCTCACCGCGCTGCCCGCGCACCTGCTGCTGCACATCATCTACCTCACCTTCCCGCAGACGCCGCTCCCCGACGAGGCCACCATCCAGCGCCAGCGCAAGACGCTCTACTGGATCAGCATCAGCCTGCGCACCGTCAACCGCACCCTCTACGCCGCCGCCATGCACGTCCTGCGCTCCATCCACCTCCCCGCCTACGACGCCCTCGTCCGCCGCCCCTACTCCACCGATCCCTTCCCCACCCACGCCCTCCACCGCGAATCAGCCACCCTCGACCGCTTCATCGCCCTCAAGGTCCGCGAGGACGTCTGGGCCGACGACTCCGAGCTCCACCTCGAGCGCGACGAGGCGTACAAGGACCTCTTTGATCTCCTGCAGCCCCGCAGCAGGCTCGAGGACCTCGTCCGCGAATACGGCGTGCGCGATGGCGTCGTGTGTGTCGGTGCACCGCAGCCGCAGCCGATCAAGAGCCCAGCGCCGCCCGCGCCCGCGCCCGCAGCATCCTCCTCGTCGTCCCCCTCTCCGCGCCCACCCACCTCATTCCTCTCCTCCCTCTTCCGCTCCAAAAAGCCCCCATCACCCAGCCCCACCGCCTCCCCCGCACGCCACACACCGCCCATACCCATCACCCCCCTCCCCTTCCACCTCCTCTCCATCTCCTTCTCCCCGCGCCTCGTCGGGCTCCTCTTGCACTCGCCCCCGTCCTCCCCCAGCTCTCCTTCGACGTCGTACGCTGCGTCCCCCGGCGGCCTGGGCTTTGCCAAGCGCACCATCGTGTCGACCTCGCGCGCGCGCGACGAGCGCCTCGAGGTGTGTGCGAAACGCCTTGTGCGCCAGCTGAGGCGGTGGCTGGAGGAGGGCGGGTGACTGGCCGTTGGGGGCGCGTGGGTGCGCGTTGGCCAGACGCTTGAATGAGCTCGGGCGGTTTGGAGTAGGGCTGGAGCTCACATGAAATTTTCGCGTCGACCTGACGTAGTTCGTCCCCACCACACACCTGGGCGTCTCCCACTTCCCCTCATCCATCTCACCACGACCTCCTCGCTCTCGCTGCATCGCCTCTACACCGCCTCACGCGTCGTCCTCCAGCTGCGGTCGCGCACGAGTGCCAACCGCGACGACCGCATCCCATCTAGCCCCGTCGGCGCGGCGCATACATATATGGACACATGCCATTCGCGGCTCACCGCCGCCATTTGTCATTTACGTTTCCCCGTTTTCGCTCTTTGCATGGGCGTCGTTGTTGTTACATACCACCTGCTGGCATCATGATTACCTTGATACAGTGCTACTACTACTACCCGCTGGACTCTTCCTGTGCTCTCTCGTCTCTCTCGTCTCTCTCGTCTCTCATATCGTATGTATATCTATGTCCCTTGCGCATTTCTGACTCCTTCCCTGCACACATACACGCACGTACAGCTACTATACATACTACCCAGGCGGCCACACACACATATCCACCACAATATGAAATGCACCCGTACTCAGCCTCGTTACGAACCTGCGCACGTCCAGACTCAGACTCTTCCACTGGACCACTACTATAGCGCGCCACGCCACACACCCCACGCCGCCCACATTCCGCCACGGCGAGAAAGCCCAAACCCCCAAACCCCATTCAAGCACCATGCCGCGTTGGCGTAGTGGTAGCGCGTCTCACTTGTATCCTCAATTTCCAATGAGAAGGTCACTCGTTCAATCCGGGTACGTGGCATTTTTTTGAGTTCGCCACAACTAACTATCTATACAAGGATAACGATACACCAAGATGTAATCCACTAGTACTTAGGTATCGCGGGTTTGACCGATCCGCCACACGCCGAGGCCCCCCAACCGTCATTTACATTACTAATACATGTACACGTGTGAAGCTGCATGGCCCGCAGATGTGCCAAGGTTACGGTATGTATGTGTGAACACTGAAACAGAGTCAGTGAGGTGGGCGAGCCTTAGCCTAGGCCCTACCCAGGGGTATGCCGTGTTGGCGTGTCTCACTTGTATACAGCAAGCCAATGTATCGATGAGAAGGTCACTCGTTGAATCCGGGTACATGGCACTAGGTATATACAAGCCCTCTGATTTTTTTTTCGCTTGTCAAGAAGGTGTCGGTATCATGGATGGTATGTATGTATGTATGGGGGCGGGGAGGGGATGCTGGAGAAAGCCAACGCTGAACCAAGGCCGTGTATCATAGCTTGATTTGTGTTCCAGTGGGAAGAAAGCCCGAGGGAGCGGTGGGCGCAAGCTGTATAGCCTATCCGAGCTGCGCCACAACCAATATCATATGTAACTATGAATCAGACAGTACTTCCTGAGGGTCCATGCATCCACCGGTAAATAAGGCTACTTACTGTATTATAGAACGAAAATTCGGGAGGACAACGAGATAGATTACAAGTCTATGTGTTACAGGTGGCGCAACGCAGTTAATAATACAATGAGTAAGAAATAAAATGAAACATGACATCAAAAATGAATCATATAAGTACAGTAAGTAAAGTAAGTAAAAGAATAAGTAAATGAAGACGAAATAATAAAGGACTCGCATAATAATCATTCAACATTTGTTTTCGTTCCATTCTTTTACCTTACTGACGACGAGCTTTTCCCAACGGGGTGCTTACTGTACTACCTGGTACTGGTATTACTTACGTATGTAAGAAGTTGGGAATAACATAACATAACATAATACCATGTGCCAAAGGTGTAGACATTCAACGTTCAGATGTGCCAGTATCAGATCGAACGTTAACCCAACATCGATCCAACATGCCTTCCTCACTTGCCAAAGAACTATTCATGTCATCTGAGGCAAGGAAACACGGCCGGAACGTTTTGATCTCGGCTGGTCAACGCACCCCCAGCGAAAGATAGAAATGAGTATGTTCTGCGATAAGTGCGATCTTTGCATTGTTATTAGGACTTATCTACATAGGTTTGAAGATCGAAGAATTTGAGCCCTTGACGGCAAGAAAACTGTACCGTTTTGTCAAAACTGCTTGGAAGCGGACCTGCGTTGCCCGGGATCAAGATCCCGAAGAGTTCGATCTTCATATCCGCCCAGTCGCCGTGACAGTATCTACAAACTTCTTTGACTACGTGATAACGCCAGCTGGTACAGTACTCTCTCAGGACTCAGACGAGATCATTCGCGCTGGCGCGCATCTTGCAATATGTTTCAAAGGTAAGTCTTTTACCTGGATCGCTGTCAACTGAACTTCGTCGCTCAGGCCTCCGGCTCCAATATTAGATGGAATTCTTATTAATTTTGCATCTGGTGGCTTTGAATTGGTATCGCAAGGCACTTTTGAAGAAGACGAAGACGATTACTTCGAAGACACTCCTTCTTTACGCGACATGGTGAGTCCTGAAGTTTCAAGCCTTCAGAAAACACCGACAACTTTCTGATCAGTCCGCAATGCCATATGACGTCCGTGATGCTGTCTTAAATCGAGATCGCTGCATCTGTTGCTTTACTGGAATGCCCTTGGATGCGGAAACATCTTCAGTCGTGTGGGTTGTACCACCTACACTCGATTTCGAGGTCTGCAGACTTTACCTTTACAGATTCAATGTCTGCTGACGATTGAATGAGCCTAGATGGAACTTCGTGACACCAAGACATTCTATAAACTAAGGAATACGGTTGAGAAGGCGGACGCTGCCCGATTGCAGCGCCTGAAGGTAGCTTCAAACGCCATCACCATCCATCGTGACCTCGTGGACCTGTTCCGTACCAATCAGCTCTCAGTCGATATTGGCGATGTGAGTGATTTATTGGTGAACATCTCAAGTGCCACCGCTCATCCCTCAACTTATCGTCCATAGGCCCGGGAGGAAGATAGATACCGTATTGTCTGCATTGCCCCACCCGAATCCGGGCTCATTAAGAGTCTGCGACAGCATCTCCTGGTCAATGACCACCAGAATGATCGTCTCAATGACGGATATCTCGAGCGCCACTTTGCTCGATGCCTTCTGATGTACACGGGTAACGGTGGCATCCAACACGACTACAACGAGGACAAACTCCACTGTCTCCTCTATGACAATGTATGGCGACGGTCGACGGATATCGACTTTGCCAGTGAGGAGTGGAGGGACAATGTGGACGCCCAGTTCATTCACATGTGGATGGTAGAGGTAGAGAAACAGGGGCCTGGCTCATTTCTTACTCCCGAAACGCTCCAACTCGATTTAAACCTTGCGATGAGATCCTTAGTACATGATTAATGATTCCTATGCATCTAGATACTACAGGTGGACCTCGAATGTAAGTTTCCCGGCGACATCCGCTGAGGTTAATTTAAATTCAAGCGCTCCCTTCCGTACGTTACAAGGTCTGTGGTGGTATCGTGAGGCGCTGACATTCACTCGACGCGGAGGCTTCATTCGCGGCCCACGGCTGAGTCTTAGTTGTTTCAACCAAACGAGGCCCTCGGATAAATTATTTCTCTTGCGTGAAGGGCAAAGTGCAACGACATCTTCTGTCCTCGGGAATCATGTAAGGAAGGACGGCTCGACTCGCTCGAGAGACACTGGCTGCTTTTGGATGAGCCACATGATAGCCGGCAGGCACGCAGTCTGCAATCCCACTATCAAGAACACCATTCCACTATCATAAACCTCAACCCACTACTTGCCAGTCCGATTTTTATACTATATAATAGTGAGATAAAGGGCGCCCAATCCCATTGCCACTAAACTCGTCATTACCCACTTACAACGGAGACATTGATAATCATAGCATATCAAATTCAAGGTACTTCATAGAACCAAGCTAGCTTAACAACCTGACTCTGGGACCCATTCAGTATACAATGCGCTGCGCAACCGCGATGATCATAGGAGCCTCACAAAACTCCATGTGCAGCCCAATTCGCCCCCGCGAGGTCCAAATCCGCATCATTAGAAACAATATTCGGCGATTTCCCGCCAAGCTCGAGGGTAAACTGCTTGAGGCTGCTCTTCGCGGCAGCGGCAGCCTCCATGACTTTGCGGCCGACGAGGGTGGAGCCTGTGAATGAGATCTACGTGGGGCGGTCGTGATCTAAATACCTAGATAGAACCGAGTTTGAGCATCAGAACAACGCTAGGATTGGATGAGCGCTCACGAAGCCGTCTTGGGAGGAACGGCGACATCTTTCCACACAGCTTCCCAAGCGATGTCCTTGTCGAGACATAATGTTAGTTTCTGTCAGCTCTAAACCCCCAAGAAGAGCCATTGGAACGTACCCAACGATGTTCTTCCACATTGGAAGCCACCCTCCCTGGCAAATAATTACTTGGAGAACCGCGAAGGTCACGGCGTACTTATAGTCAGCCAGCATGCTAGTGATCATGCCAGGCGCTCAGGGCGATGATTTCGCAGTGAATCGAGTCGCAAAAAAGACTATTAGCTCCAGATTTGTAGACTGGTGATCGTTCCATCAACGGATGCAAGCCTCGAGTAGACTTTTATCCGTGGAGGGAATGGTTACCAGTCTACCATTTGCTCGACGTTCGGCGTTGTTGAGTCACAAGGAAGAAAGTACAGCCACTGATGGGGTTTGCTTCCCAAACAAGAGACCTCCGGATCTGACCGATTATTCTGACCTTTACGTCCGTGGACCTCAGTGACGTGCCTTAAGCAGGAGCCTGGAGACCTTGTCCTCAAGTCCATCCTCCAAGTAAGAGCCTGGCAGTTTCCTCTGTACTATCATCATGTTCAACCACAATTTCAGATATCGATGGATGCCTACATTAATTCTATCAGCTCGAGTGCACCCATCTTGACTCGCCATGGAATTCCTTCTGGCGCAAACTCGTTGCAGGGAGCTTTGCAGAGTGGACCGGAGTTGGTCCAACGAGCCTCGAGCTCGTCAACGTCCTCGAAGAGCCCAGGCTCTTCTGCGGTGCTGGGCGACGGGATCCAGAGGTCACTCTCCATCCCATCTCTCGATCAGGACATGCAGCGCCAGCTCGACGAGTACAACCGCTCCATCACCGTCATCGTCTGGTACAAAGCCGACACCGAGCCCATCCGGCTCCAGCACATGAACCCCACGTTCCCGTACTTCCAGCTCCTCCAGCTGTCGTCGCTTGCCGTGGATCTGGGGCTCGCGCCGGGCTCGTACATCGACGCCTGGGATTTCAAGACAAGGAAGTGGGAACAACACACGATGAGCACGGTGCGGCTCGTCGCGACGCAGCAGCGGCTGCTGTACAAGACGCGGCGCAATCTGCTCGAGGGACTCGGCGAGCGCGAATGCCTTGGGCTTCAGGAGGAGCTCCAGGCGCAGACGATAACCAAACTTGAGCCTGACCATCATAAACGGCCGTCTTCGGGTGGCGCAGTGGCGGCGGGTCCCCCGCAGAAAGTGCACATACCGAACAATTATTACATGGCCCGGCAACCCCTCGATCCCGGCACGTCCTCCGCTGCCGGCCCATCCCAACCCGCGGTATTCTACCCCGCACCATCACCGAAGCCTGCATCCCCTGCACCTCCGCCTACGCCGCCTCTGCCGCCTCTACCCGCACACCTAGCGAACCCAGGCCCCGCCATCCCCTACCACCCGCACCCCCCGCTCAAACGCTGGCCAAACGACTACACAGTCGCCGAGCTCACAGCGGGGTTCAACGCCATGGAGCTGCTCGTCCGAAGTTCAAGCTCCAGTTCCGCCGCAGACGGCTCAGGCGCAGGCCCGGCGGGATCGATGACGCAGCGCACAGCGTTCGAGCGCGTCTTTGGCAGCCGGTACGTCAAGTCGACGGTGTGCCGCCACCGCGGCGTGTGGCGCAAGGCGGCGGGGCCGCTGAGGGAGGAGTTTGAAGCGATGGGCGCGGATGAGCGGGCGTGCTGGGGGGAGTTTGTCAGGAGGATCGAGGGAAGGCCACCGGGGAAGGCGCCGCAGAATGGGAATGGGTTCAGTGCGACGACTGGGCCGGCGACGATACCAAGGCAACCGGGCCCAGGACTGGGTGTGATAATGTACCCTCCGACGGCGGGGCTGCATGTGCCGACGGACAGTATGCCTAAGAGGATCGGGGATGATAATTCTGTGGCGGATGAGCTGCCTGTCATGGCGTCGCTGCAGAATCCAGAGGCGATACCCTCCAAGTAGCTCAGACACCACCATGTAATTTACTGTATGGATGTACAAATACAACATTTCTTTGACAAAAAGCGCTAATCAACACCTGTATCGTCCACCGGCGCCCCATCTTCATCCGACGACGTCTCGTCGGCCAGTGCAGGTCCCCACAGGCGTCCCATAATGTTTCTAAAGACCCGCCGGACCGCCTTGAACCCGTTCGTTAGCCCTAGTGCCCACGAGAGTCGAAGCAAACTCACCGAATCGTCCTCTTCATCACTCTCGCTCTCTAGCTCCTCATCTGCATCTCCCACCACACCTCCCCCTGCACCGCCCACCACACCAGCCCCTTGCTGTCCTCCTCCCTCTAGCTCCCCTCCATCTCCAGCCTCAGCCGCCTCGAGCTCTCCTCCAAACCCACCAGGCATACCGCCCCCTCCTTCTTCCCGCTCCCGTTCCGCCAGCACGACGGCCTGCATCTGCCCCACGAGATCATCCAGCGCTTCCGGGCCGAGCCGCGCCAGCATGTCCCCCACGCCGCCGGGGAAATGCCCTGCAAAGCCTTCGAGGAGTTCCTGCACCACGAGAAGCGCGGGCGTCAGCATAGGATAAGGAGACAAAGAGGAGGGGGAAGGGGAAGACAGAGACGAGATACGCACCAGAACGCGCGCCCGGACCCCCGGGTCGGGGAACATCTCCACCAGCGCCCTCTCGTCCTCCATCCGCTGCCTGCGCGTCCGCGGGGGGCGCAGCGTGAACACATCCTCCGTCCCACGGAAGTACTCCTCATCGTAGCGGGACACAGCGGTGGCCGGCGGGAGCGGGTCACACGCGAGGGCCTTGGCCTCCTCGAGGACGCGCGGCGGGATGAACGGGAAGAAGCGCGCGTGGGTGGTTTCGAGGACGGTGATATGGCGGTAGAGCGCGTAGCGGATGTTCGGGTTTGCTGCGAGGAGGGTGAGGAGGGCTTGGCGTTGGGGGGTCACCGGGAGGGTGGGGGGCAGGGACGCGAAGGTCGTGGTGGCGGTGGCGGCGAACCACGCGGCGTGCGCCGGGTCTTTCCAGAGCGCGAAGGAGCGCTGGACGTAGATGTGGGAGAGCGCGTGGAGCGCGGCCACGGGCGCGCTCAGGGATTGCTGGTCGGTCTCGATCTTGAAGTCGCGGTGGGCGCGGATGGAGGCGGGGAGCGGAACCTCGGCTTTGTCGGCGAGGAGGGGCACGATGGACGGGAAGGACTCGAGTGCGTCCGTTAGCGCCGCCGTGCTCGCTTGGTGGTCCTACACACAAACACTGTCGGTATCTGATACTATGATGCTACATGTGGGACATACAGAACCGGGTTGGCCATCTTCGAGGATCTTGAGTGCAAGCGCACGGGCGTACGCGAAGCCGGGGAGGATGCTCGGATCCATGCGCTTATCCGGCGTTCCTCCTCCTCGCTGCACGCGCTGAGTCGCAAAGTGGTCGTAGAGATCAAGCAGCCACTGGCCCATGCCAGACTTGATGGCCAGGAGATCGAGGTGGTACAGTGCGCCGTGCGGGTCTTCCCAGGGATCCAGCGAGTATAGCAGCCTAGCGAATTCAAAGCCCGTGCGCACGCAGCCCCGGCGTTGGAGGTCGCTGCGACACGTTAGGGTAGGTTAGCAATGAGTCGGTGGGACTCACGCGATTTGGCGGTGGACGGCGAGGAAGAAGGGCCGGTTCTCGACGCGGTCAAAGTCGAGGCGGTTCGTGCCGCCGGTGAAATTGAACGCGCCGATAAAGGCGCGCTCGTAGGTGAAGATGGCGCGGTCGACAAAGTCGACTGCTTGAGCGTACTCTATGGGGGTGGATGTGAGTTGCGCTGGAGGATGTATAACAACTGGCGCACCTTCCCGATGCCTGTACACCTCTGCAAGCTGCAGAAGGTTGTCGGCATGCCAGGGGAGCTTTCGCTGAACCTCCCAGAGCGCATCGGGGTCTAAAGTGAACGTCAATGTCGGGTACTAGGGTCAAGACGATCGCACTCACGTCCACTCATGACGGCCTGGATAAACGATTTCGTCATGCTCTTGTACCGCTGGCTGTAGTCGACCGTCCACCATTTGTCCCCCGTCGATTCCCAGCCGTGCTGCGTGTGGCGTTCCGCGACTTCGTCGTCTGTCAATGGACGAATGGACAGTCCTTCGCGTTGACTGGCTGACCACCAGGACGGCTGCGGGCGAGTCAGGTTTGAGCGTTGGAGAGCGGCGTGCCGGCGAGAGGAGGGACCAGGTGAGCTGGAGGATTTGTTCGCCTGGACAACTTTGGCGCCGAAGAACTTGCGCATCTCGGCTTCGCTGTCCAGATGAGTGAGGGAGACGGCGAGGAGCTTGGCGAGCGACTGAGAAGGTGGCAACGCATTGGAAGACTTCTGGAGTTCCGGGTATCTGGAAAGCAACATAAGCATAAGATGGGGTAATGAGAGATGGGTTGTTCACGCACTTGACGGAGAGCTCAGCCAGCGCCTGCTCGAGCTCATCGTCCCCCGCTTTCTTCTCCTTCGCTTTTGCCTTCTTCAACGCTTTCTTCTCGTTCTTCACCACCGGCGGCGGAGCCGCACTCTGCGATGGAACCTTGGCCTCGGCATTCTTCTTCTTGCTCTTCTTTTTCTACGACACTGCATCTCAGTCGCTGATAACGGGTCCTATAAAGTCAGGATGGCGGACCTTCCGTGATTTGGCAGGCTTCACTGACCCGTCGTCATCCTCGCTTTCCGACTCGATGGGCTCCGCCGCGAGGAACTGCTGCGAGAAATGAGATCAGAACACAGATAAGATTCAATCCGAGTCCAACTTACGCTCGAAAATGAAGGCTTGGAAGCCTTCGGTGCGGGCAGTTCTTCCTCACTGGAGACCTCGGCCTTCGACGGGCCTCCCAGAGCCTCCAGCTCCTCTAATTCTCGTTGCTGCCGTTTGTTGAGACGAGGTGGCATGAGGAAGGATAAATAGGTGTGACTCGTAACACCCGGTCACACCTATTGGGCCGTTACTTGTCCTCTTCAAGCCTGAGAAGACTCAGCGCTCAAGGTCCTTCGAAGCTTCAAAAGATATCTTTTGAACCAATGCTTAGATCACTGAACTCTCCGGAGTATTGGGAAACTGGTCTGGGCTGTTCTAGGATCGCGGAACACGAGAAACTGCCTCCAGATCTTTCGAGCTAAAAAGCGTGTCTCTAGGTGTCTCTATTTCTTCCGTGTTCCTCTTTAACTCTCCGAGGTCAAGTGCTTACTTCGAAGACTTCCCCAAGATCTCCTAGATTTTTCTTCGATAAACACCACCCAATGACAACTGTAGTTCCGCTGCAACGCATCGCTTGCAATCGGGCAGAATCCTTGTGATCATCCACCGGTGACCGATCTTTGAAATCAGCCTGTAGGCGCTCCTCTGCGTCATCTCCCCGCACCCCAGTGAGCTATTTTCCGACACGTGGATTTGTTCACACCAATTTCCGAGGGCAATTCGCAATTAGCTCACTCCGCGACATACAGAAGCGGTCTCCAGTCTGCTTCGGCAGCCCATCTCCCTTATTCTCATGACCTCAATGCGAACTGCTTTCTCTTCTACGACGTTTGCTGTTTTTGCTATCGCTTCTGCCTCCGGTCTTCGTTCAAACTTCTTCCAGACAGCTAACCGTCTATGTACTTCAATAGGAACTCTATGTCAATGGAGTGAGCCAAGGTATCTTACCCGGCCGGCATTCATGTACCCGACTGCGACAGGGTGAGTACAGGGCCCAGAACAATTTACTCTCCAACTCTCATATCTGAACTCAAAGAAATGAATCAGAACTTGGCCCATTAGCGATGTTACCTCGAACAACATGTAACGGCGGCATAAATCCCTACCATAAGCCCATTTCACGGGCGGTCATCAAGTTCCCTGTCGGCGCAAGCGTCAACGCCGAATGGCACCACGACCTCACATGATGGCACGAACCCCAACGACTTCTCCGACCCCGTCGACGCCAGCCACAAGGGCCCCAACTACCTTGACTCAACGGCTTACCATGATCATGATCATAGTGCGCAGGTCCCTCCGCAACGCAAACGTCAGTCACGGGCCTCAAGATCTGCCAGGATGGCTTCAACGCCGCGGACCATTGTCGACCGCATGATCAAGAACAAGGGCAAGGTCACATTCACCGTCCCCGCCTATATCCCCCTCCTCATCGGTGCGTAACTTCTCTTCGTTTCTCATCGTTGCCTTCTACTTTTAGTATCCTTTAACTGGACAACCCGTTCTTAGCCCTGCGCGCAGCCAACTCCTACCTGGATGCCTAGTTCTACATGGAGGACGCCTGCCGCCACCGACAGCTTCCCCGGCGCCTACTCCAGCTCCAACCCCGGCGTTAAGATTAACATCTACAGATTCTCTCCAGCTACACCGTTCCTGGATCCGCTGTGTTCAGCTGCGGCGCCTCCGGCACCACTCCTGTCCCGACAAAGCCTACCACGACACCAACTCCTACAACTACCGCCAAGTCCACGACGACGACGACCTTTCCCCAAGGCGCAATTGTGCCGCCGTATGGGCAGTGGGGAGGCAATGGGTGCGTTTCGATCTGTTGCTTGTTGACTATGGTTGCAGCTACACTGGCGCCACCGTCTCCATTTCACCCGTCAAGTTCAACGACTTCGCGTACGTTTTTTTCAGTTGTTTCTGTGTGCCTTCTTACGTGTTCCTGATGATCGACTTTTGGTATCCAATACAGCCAGTGCCTGTAAGCAGGAATGATCGAGATGAAGGAGCCTGGAGTGTCAGGTCTAGCTGCCGCCTTTTCTTCTACTGCAACAACAAATATGTTTCCATTTTTCCTCTTTCGGCGTGAACTGTCAGTAAACCAACTTCAGGACTGTGCGCAAATGTGGCGTCATATCGCGGATTCTCCAACCACTGCAACTAATTTAAAGTAAACTCGGCACATCGCGATACACGAGAGTAAGTCGAAATCTGGAGAAAAGGGGTAGTGTATTAATGATTAGCCGCTGATAAGGCGAGACGAAGGGGTAGAACTGACTACCAAGGATAATTGCACCACTGGAGTCCGATACGGCGGTCTGGGTACAACCTCGCCAACTTGTCGAAGTTGGCAAACCAATCGAGTCTGCGCCTCGCATACGGTTCGACGAAGCCAACTGCAGTCCTGACATTGGAAATGTTCGGGTCCGCCGTCTCCCAGCGTCGTAGGACTATTGATCGAAATGCCTCCAACTCTTCTTCTGTGTCAATGAAGCAAGCGAGGGACTCGAGCTTGGGGAGAATTTCGCCGGTAGATATCAATATCAGCAGGTGTGGATCCACGGTGATGTATCTAAGCTTAAGCTCTCGCAATGGGGAAGACTTGGGTAACTGTAGGAGAAGCGCCGAAGGCAGTTTTTCCTTCCACGCTAGTCTTCGCGCCAGTTCGAGTCGCTCCAGGCTTCCACCAACACGAGCAAGGAAGGCTTTGACTTTGTTGACCCTGTTTTTTTCTGCCTCCCAGCTGTTCAAGACCAGGGACGTTAACGAGGGCAAGACCAACGAAGATAAGAGATCCAACGTGGAAGTATGGCAGACAGTCAAATGCCGCAAATTGGGAAGATTAATGCTTGGCCCAATCTTGATCTTGCCACAAGTCCTGACACCCTTGCTTAGAACAACGTGTTGAAGGTCCTTGCACTGGGATAAAAGTGACCCCAATCCACCAGAATGCAGGTGGAGCCCATCCAAGGTGACTTCCGTGAGTTGCAACCATGGCTGACCAAAGGTCGTGGGAAGTGCAACTTGAACGCTCGGATACCTGTCAGAATCTATGGCGAACTTTTGTAGAAAAGGAGAATTCGCGAAGAAGGCCAGGTGGGAGGGCAGCCTGAGATGGCAATCCGGTCCGTACTCCGTAACGTTAATCGTAGCAGATAGGAGGTTGCAGAACGAGGGTGGCGGCAATTCTAGCAAGGGCTCAAGGATATGAGGAGGACACGCAAGGGTAATCTCTTTCAAATTCGTCGCGGAATCATGCATAAAGCGCACCATGGGGTGTTCGTTGAGAGACGAGCTGCTGTCGTCGTCTGGATACCATGGCAAGTCAAGGTGAACGGTGAGATGGCGCACACCCCGCTGCAAAACAGACGAGGCAAAGTCGAAGGAAGATTTGTCCTTGAGGACGCGGGCCCTTCCAATGGTGATAGACCTCCAAAGCTTCGGAGTGCTCTGTATTATCTGCCTCCATCGCGCACACACACGACCGATCACCCAACAACTCCTGTAAATGTTGTCCTTGCTAGGAGGTAGCATAATAGGAGAGCCGTCTTCGCAGAGGATGAATATCTTCGAAAGAAGTTCCGGGGGTAGACGTCGATGGGTCACGATGTAGGATGCGATTTCCATCATGCGAGAGTTGCATCTCGCACGCCGTTCACGAAGACGAGCCATCTCCTGATCGATGCATTCTGCCTCATCCAGGATGACACTGTGTGCTATACGTAGGAATTCTTGCTTAAGCTGTTCCGGGCCTACAAAGTCGGATTGTCTCGCCAGGGGCTCCATGGGGTGGGCAGCATCCAGAGGACGTGCCATATATTCTAGAAGATCGTCGCCCGACTGCGAGTCGGATGCCACTAGAAAATCAAATCCCCATCGAATCAGATCTTACGGAAATTGGGGTAGAGCAACGCAGACTGACTTGCACTTACTTTTGGTTTACGTGGTTTGCAAGTAAGTCCACATTGGCAAGACATTCGAAAGTTGGGCCCGATACCAATAGGGGTGGGGGAAAAAATTTCAAAAAAAATGAAACCAAGAGAGGACTCGGAGGCCATTTGCTCCCGTATTGTAGGTATTAGTAAAGGCTTCATATCTTCGGTTTTCGCCCATCGACACTCACACTCACGAGCACGATTCCGTAGCCTCTAAACAGGCCTAAATTCTGGAATCTGGATGATGGGCTATCAGAAATACAAGGTCTGCTTCGACCGAGGGCCCGCTTGAGGAGGTAGATTCGTGATCGGGATTGAACTTGTACCCCACGCAGAGCCGTCTAGTACGAGTCCCTGTCGTCTAAAGTTCTCCACATAGGTCGTCGTCTCCTCCCCCTACTGATCGGAATTTCTGGCGCTGTGCGCGAAACAGCGGAAGTGCCATGGGTGTCCGGGCAAGCCTGTGCGCTCCGTGGCGGTGGATTATCGCCAGAGGGTGTATCACTGCTTGTACATATTTAACGGGAGTAGGCAGAGCACGGCCCAACAATGATCATCATTCGTCGGGTTCAGGCCTCAGGCCTCAACGCTGGTTCAGGTTCGGGCTAGATACAGGATAGGCCACCCCAGCGGCGTATCTCGCATCTCCCATATCACACTTGAAATACGTCTCTGGGCGGGTAACCGTTCCTTTGTGTGCGAGAAACGCTGGCTATTCGACACGCATGCCCCTCGACTTCCGTTTTCGGGCTTCCATGGCTGGTTATGCAAGCCCACGCAGGACGTGACTCATTGGATCTCCTTGCCGTTGCAGGGGGTACGACGACTGACTGTGATCAACGCCACGTTCACTGGGTTCCTGTGCTCATCCCCTATCGATATTTCCCGTATGCTCCTCTTGTTTATGTCATGTCAAGCGAGGGTAATGGCTAGTCGTACGGGTGTCGGCCTCGACTCGTACCCATGAACCACTGGGGTAATCCTGGGTCGCGAGTTAGTGCAAACTTTATGTCGCTCGGAGTTACTCGACGAGTCTGCAATGGATTTGGCTACACTAGGCCTTGACATCGGAGCTTTCATTGTCATCCGCTCGTTTTTTCTTTCCTGTGTTGCTACATCTACTCCATGAAGCGCCTCATACTGATGTCCACCTTGCGGCTGCGGCACTCGTCGACCGATTGGTCATCTTCATTTGTCCCCCTGTCTCTTCATCTCTAACTGATGACCAAATCAATGCCACTCGTATCAGACACATGTCTCTTTCCAAGCGAGCCTTCTTCATGCTATGTATTACATGCAATCGATTGATCTGGCACTCGGGCACACACGGTCTATTTTACGATTATACGACCACTGTTTATAACAGAGTTTCCAAGGTATCTGGTTCTTGATATACAGGATTGGGCACCCGTAAAGGACACAGACCTGCGGGTTGGATAGAGATAGAGACGGAGAACCACCTGGAACGTGGAATGCGGAATGCAATAGAGGGTGACGGGCACCGGCACGGTGAGCACTATGGTAGTTATTTATTCCATCTATGATCTTCCAGGTACGCTTGTACTGTAACGCTCGGTGTTCAGTGTCCCCTGACTCTCCTTCCCCGCACCCGTATCCTGCCGTCGGGTCCCCAGGTTCCCGCATTCCACGCGGCACGTACGCACACTGGCAGGTACGCACAGGTACGCACAGGTACGCACTAGCGTGGGCTTTGTGCTGCTTTGTGTGGCAGTGTCTCTGCATCGGCCCCTGGGGTGTGGGGAATGGCCCATGGGGTCAATCAAAGCTGCGCAGAGTCCAGAGTCCAAAGTCCAGACTCAGAGGCCCATTGGAGGTCCATGGATCGGAGAATTTACCAGTTGAGATAATCACTGAGTACCGACTGAGGCGAAGGATATATGATAGATTGAGGATACTGAAGTGACTTGATAAGTAGGGATGACTGAGTGTCCCTTTACATTGGTGGAAATTGACTGGGGTTCTTGCAGAGCTGCACACCGAATTCAGAGAGCTTCAAGCTTGGCCCAATAATTGAATATCGTACCTAGGCACGTGAGGCTTATTATACTTCCTGCTCGGAATGACGGAAATGCCGCCATTCCATTCCATCTCTCCAAAGCTCTCAAGGCCCTCTACGCACGCGCGTCCGATAAGCCTTGAACCTAGAAGCTTCAGAAACTTGAGCTTGGATATCGGTGGGAGAAATGTGCCCAGAGAAGCATCTGATCGTGCCAGAACCGTAACGTGAACGGTGAGGCAACAGCTTCGAGATTGGCGCGTACGCGGGACAGCTGACACACCCCGGATCTCAGCGTATATAAGGCATCGTCCCGGATCTCCATATCCAGCTTTCTCTTTCCCCCAAACTATCACAATGCCCGGCACGTTTACTCACGAATGGAAAACCGCCGCGTTCACGGGCAAGACCAGCTTCTCCACCGGCCTCTTTATCAACGGCGACTTTGTCGATGGCAGCGAGGGCGGCTTGATTGAGTTCGTGGTATTCATCGCTGCTCCTCGTTGTCTCCCAATCTAATCTCATCTTGCCTTTACTCAGGGTCATTAACCCCAGTACGTTGTCCTTTTCTCTACCTGTGGGGAAGAAGCGAACCTTATGTCCAACTCCCGCCAGCCAACGGCAAACTTATCACGAAAGTCTCTGAAGGCACGGCTGCGGACGTCAACATCGCCGTCGCTGCTGCTCAGCGCGCCTTCGACACCACATGGGGCCTCAATGCGCCCGGCGCCCTCCGCAGCGAGCTCCTCAACAACCTCGCACGCCTTATGGAGGAAAACAAGGGCACCCTGAGTGCACTTGAGGCGCTGGATAACGGTGCGTCATCTGCCTCTCCTTTTCCTTCCTGCGGCTGATGCCGATTGGCGCTGAAGGCAAGACCTACTCCTGGGCGCACGGCACGGACGTCACATTCGCCATTTCGGTCATCAAGTACTACGCGGGCTGGGCGGATAAGATCAGCGGGCAGACCATCGAGGTGCGTTGCGTTGGATCGATTCGATCGCAGGGACTGACGTTGCCCTTCGACCCCCCACAGACGGACGAGAAGAAACTCATCTACACGCGCCACGAGCCCATTGGCGTCGTCGGCCAAATCCTGCCCTGGAACTTTCCTCGTACGCCACCTCTGCACCGCTTTGCTCCCATCCCCAGCGATTCTAACCCTCTTTCCGCTAAGTTCTACTCTTTACATGGAAGATCGGCCCCGCCCTCGCCACCGGCAATACTATCGTGCTCAAGGTGCGCATCCTTCCCTCCCCATCCCCCCGTTCGCCATGTTAACGCGGCCCGCGCCGCAGTCGTCCGAGTTCACGCCCCTGACGGCGCTGTTCGTGGCGCGCCTCATCAAGGAAGCAGGCTTCCCCGCTGGCACCGTCAACATCCTCACCGGGTTCGGCCACACCGTCGGCGAGGCCCTCAGCACGCACCCCGATATCGAGAAGGTGCGTTTGCGTCGACGTCTACCTCTTTGCGTAGCTTCAAGCGACGACTGACTAAACTAACGTTTGTACCACTCCCGCCCCGCGTAGATCTCATTCACAGGATCCACCCTAGTCGGCCGCAAAGTCATGGAGGCTGCCGCGAAGAGCAACCTCAAGCAGGTTACTCTCGAGCTTGGCGGGAAATCCCCGAATATTGTTTTCAATGATGCTGATTTGGACCTCGCGGTGAATTGGGCCGCACATGGTATCTTGTGAGTTGCTTTCACGTTGATTGTTGTTTTAGGTGGGCGGTGGGGTGGGTTTGGCGTTAGTTGGCGCTTGCGTTGGGGCTTCCTTGGCGTGCGCTTCTCCCACCTTTCACATTCCGTTGCCCTTTCTCGCTCTCTTCTTCCCCTTGCTCCCTCGCTTCCTCATCAAAAACGCTTGCTGACGCCCGTTAACAGCTGGAACCACGGCCAAGCATGCTGCGCCGGCTCGCGCATCTTCGTTCAGGCCGGCATCTACGACGAGTTCCTCAAACGCTTCACCGAGCGCGCGCGCGCCATCAAGCTCGGCGACCCCTTTGCCACCGAGACCGACCAGGGCCCGCAGGTGTCCCAGATCCAGTTTGACGTGAGTAATCTTCCTTCGTTTCTTCCCCTTTCGAAACCACGTTAACCCCCCTCCCCAGCGCATCATGGCCTACATCGACTCCGGCCGCCAGGCCGGCGCGACTGTGCACCTCGGCGGCGACCGCTTTGGCACGGAAGGCTACTTCATCAACCCCACGATCTTCACGGACACCACGCCCGACATGAAGATCGTCAAGGAGGAGATCTTTGGCCCTGTTGGTGTGGTCATCAAGTTTGAG
>JABCKJ010000332.1:0-23309 GCA_018850815.1 Asterophora lycoperdoides
GCCAGTAAGTGCGCCTTCCCTACGTCGCGGACGTCGACAATGTAGGGAGGGGTCTGAGGAAGTATGTCGCCGGAGACGAGGCGGTAAATAAAGCGGTTGGAGCCCAGCTGGGCGGGACCAGTAGGGAGCGGGAAGGGATCGGCATATGGGCCGAAGACAAACGTGGGGAGGACTGCAGAAGATGACCTTTGGGTTATCAAGGGTTGACAGGAGGGAAAGGCGGTAGTATCACGAACTGGTGGCGATATCGAGTTGAGGGTGCTTATCAGCGAATTCCCATATCGCCTTTTCAGCAAGGAGCTTGGAGGATAAGTACACATAAAAGGGATCATCAGCCTTCTGTTCAGCCTCTTCCCTCGAGACGGAACCCCAATCTGCAGCAGACAAGGTTTTTCCGGAGTACGAGGGAGACAAGGAGGCTGGTAAATGAAGACTTTTTCAGCAGATGGTCGTGAAGCATCCTGGATTCGGATACGCACGATCCATGATGGAACCCCATGTGGCTGTAATGACTACTTTCTCAATACCTGCTTTGACGGTAGCATCGAGGATGTTACGGGTCCCACTCACAGCGCTCTGCACAAGAAATTGGAGTTTTGTGCATGAGTGAAGTAGAAGATTTATCGATACTCACTTTGAAGGTATCATCGACAGATGTGCGTCCAGGAAGCGGAGAAGCGACATGGATGACAGCATAGACACCTGGGTGTGTGCGTTAGATACAACGCGAACAGTAAACGTTTTGACCATAGCAGACCAACCTTTCAGGGTTTCGGTAAGGTCATCGTTGGCGAGGTCATCGACCTGAATGAATTCGAGACCCTTGACGTGAATGGTATCGCTGAGCTGCTTGGCCTTGGCACCGCGCGTTGTGCTAAACGATGGTCGGTCAAATCAAGCAGTGCGCTATATGGTGATGGCTTCGAACCCTCGGACGCGGTATCCCGCAGCCAAAAATTGGTTGGCGACATGTCCAGCGATATAGCCGGTGATTCCAGTGATCTATCAAAAGAGTAGAAACATGAGTGACCGCCACGAAAGCACATGGAGATTGCGCACCAAAACAAGCTTTCCAGACATGATTTTTGAAGATGCAAGTGTGGTCGGACAGATGCCATACTGGTGCCTTTATATACACACTGACGGGCCCGCCGAGATGTGAGGCTTACTGAGGTTGCCTGAAAATCGACGATTACAAACGCCATGATTAAATAATCGTGCAAAGCGCATTGAATGCTACGCGTACGCGCGGCACCATTGATCATCCCAGCACCACAGTAGCCAAATGTGCCGAAATGCTGATAGGAATCAGCGAATTAGATCTTCGAGTCTCGGGCATCTAGCAGTATCAAGCAATCGCCGAGAATTCGAGCTGAATAAGCGTGGACGGTGATCAGAAAGTTGAAGGAAGTCTGAAGGACGTAAAGCTTGGTCATCCCTAGGCCTATGATGGAGTGCAGTGGTGGATAGAAGAAACGATGGAAAAACTATGGAAAATCTTGGAATTGGACTTGAAAGAGAGGCCCGTGGCCAGATGTTCAGCAGAATGGAGAATGGAGCGATATTCTCGTTGGTGGGCACATAGTTTGGGACCGACGTGGAAACGATCTATATGCGCATGGATGAGCGTGGCGACGAGTTATACGTATAACAGATCTCGCCATTGCAAACACGCAAGGCCGATTAAGAAGATCAGCCTGGCAGTGCGACATAAAAAGGTAATATATATGGCTGCGAATTCCTGTCATTCTAGTTGAACTGCAACGTAAACATTCGCATCGGCGGGACTAACCCCCCTGGAGCGCGGGCCCGATCGATTTCGACTTACGCCTTCCACGTCTTCTGGAGCGCAACAAGCGCATCAGCGGCCGCGACGACAGCATCCTCCGGGCTGATCCACGTCCCAAACTTCAAGTCCTCGTTGGTGCGCGTGAGGTCAAGGCGAAGGTCCGCCGGGGCTGGGAACGCATCACGCGGCGCTGTCGTGATCGTGGGGCGCACCTCGTTGAGGTGGGTAATCGCGTCGCGCCAGCTGAGGACGCCGCCGCTGACAAGGTACCGTTTCTCGCCTATAGGCCTGCGTGGGACGTCGAGAGCCAGTAAGTGCGCCTTCCCTACGTCGCGGACGTCCACAATGTAGGGATGGGTCTGAGGAAGTATGTCGCCGGAGACGAGGCGGTAAATCAAGCCGTTTGTGCCCAGCTGAGTGGGACCAGCAGGGAGCGGGAAGGGATCGGCATATGGGCCTAAAACAATGGTTGGGAGGACTGCAGAAGAAGAAAAACGTTACATTATCAAAGGTTGACAGGGTGGAAGGGCAGTAGTATCACGAACTGGTGGCGATGTCAAGCTGCGGGTGCTTATCAGCAAATTCCCATATCGCCTTTTCAGCGAGGAGCTTGGAGGCGAAGTACACATAATAGGGATCGTCAGCCTTCTTCTCAGCCGCTTCCCAGGTGACGGATCCCCAATCTGCAGCAGATAAAGTTTTCCCGGAGTACTCTTGAGACAAGGAGGCTGTCAGGTGTAGAGGATGAGTAAAAAATACTCATGAACTGTTTCGAATACGCACGATCCATGATTGAACCATATGTTCCAGTAATGACCATCTTCTCAGTGCCTGCTTTGATGGTAGCCTCGAGGATGTTACGGGTCCCGCTCACAGCGCCCTGCAAAAGACATTGGATGTCTGTAAACAAACGACGAGTTGAAGTTCATCGATACTCACTTTGAACATACCATCGACAGATGCGCGTCCAGCGATCGGAGAAGCGACATGGATGACAGCATAGACACCTGGGTAGTTTTAGATACAGTGTGAACAGTTTGGGTAAACCAACCTTTCAGGATTTCGGTCAGGTCATCGTTGGCGAGGTCATCAACCTGAACGAATTCGAGACCTTTCACGTGAATGGCATCGCTGAGCTGCTTGGCCTTGGCACCGCGCGCCGTGCTAAACGATGGTAGGTGAAATCAAGCAGCGTGCAATATAGTGATGGCTGCGAACCCTCGGACGCGGTATCCCGCAGCCAACAATTGGTTGGCGACATGTCCAGCGATAAAGCCGGTGATTCCAGTAACCTATCGAAAGAGTAGAGCGATGAGAGGCCACCACAAAAGCACATAGGGATTACGCACCAAAACGAGCTTTCCAGACATGATTGTTGAAGGTCGTCGGACAGATGCCATACTGGTGCCTTTATATACACACTGACGGGCACGAGATGTGAGGTTCGACGATTACAAATGCCATGATCGATTCAGAATAATCGCGCAAAGCGCATTCTACGTGTACGCGCGGCACCATCATTGATCATCCCAGCACTACAGTAGTCAAATCTGCCGAAATCAGGATGTCGGCGGCGACGAGTTTTGCACCTACGTTCAATAGTCAGGATTACTCGGTACGGAGCTTGACACTCGAATTAGCGAATTAGATCTTCGAGCCTCAAGCAATCGCCAAGAATTCGAGCTGAATAAGCGTGGACGGTGGTGTCATGGCGTGGGCCACCTCCAATCAGAAAGCTGAAGGAAGCCTGAATGAAGTAAAGCTTGGGCATCCTATAGTGGAGTGCAGTGGTGGATTGAAGAAACGATGGAAAATCTTGGAATTGGACTTGGAAGAGAAGCCCGTGACCAGATGTTCAGCAGGACGGAGAATGGAGCGATATTGGTCCAAGACTCGTTGGTTGGCACACAGTTTGGGACCGGTCTATGCGCATGCATCACTGGATGAGCGTGGCGACGAGTTATAGCGTAGGGCCGATTAAGAAGGTGACCCAGTGCGACATGCAAGCGACATGAAAGGTAACATATACATATGATGGCGAGTTCAAGTTTCTGTCATTATAGTTGAACTGGAATGTAAACATTCGCATCGGCGAGATGTCCGCCCCTGGAGCGCGGGCCCGACCGACTTCGACGACTTACGCCTTCCACGTCTTCTGGAGTGCAACAAGCGCATCAGCGGTCGCGACGACAGTGTCCTCCGGGCTGATCCACGTCCCAAACTTCAAGTCCTCGTTGGTGCGCGTCAGGTCAAGGCGCGCAAGAGGGCCTGGAAGGTCCGCTGGGAACGCATCAGGCGGCGCTGTCTTGATCGCGGGGCGCACCTTGTTGAGGTGGGTGATCGCGTCGCGCCAGATGAGGACGCCACCATTGACAAGGTACCGTTTCTCGCCTGTAGGCCTGCGTGGGACGTCGAGAGCCAGTAAGTGCGCCTTCCCTACGTCGCGGACGTCGACAATGTAGGGAGGGGTCTGAGGAAGTATGTCGCCGGAGACAAGGTGGTAAATCAAGTCGTTTGTGCCCAGTTGAGTGGGACCGGCAGGGAGCGGGAAGTTGTCGGCATATGGGCCGAAGACAAAGCTGGGGAGGACTGCAGAAGAAGAAGATGATTAGTTGATCACGGGAAGGGCGGAGTCACGAACTGGTGGCGATATCAAGCTGCGGGTGCTTATCAGCGAATTCCCATATCGCCTTTTCAGCGAGGAGTTTTGAGGCGAAGTACACATAATAGGGATCGTCAGCCTTCTTCTCAGCCTCTTCCCTCGAGACGAATCCCCAGTCTGCAGCAGATAAGGTCTTCCCGGAGTACACTGGAGACAATGAGGCTGGCAAGTGTAGAGTTTCAGTAAAAAATAATCATGAACCGTTTCGGATACGCACGATCCATGATTGAACCATATGTTGCGGTAATGACCATCTTCTCAATGCCTGTTTTGATGGTAGCCTCGAGGATGTTACGGGTCCCGCTCACAGCGCTCTGCACAAGACATTAGATTTTTGTAAACGAGGAGTTTTATCGATACTCACTGAGAACATATCATCGACAGATGCGTGTCCAGGAATCGGAGAAGCGACGTGAATGACAGCATAGACACCTGGATAGTGTTAGATACAGTGTGAACAGTTTGGGTAAATCAACCTTTCAGGGTTTCGGTAAGGTCATCGTTGGCGAGGTCATCAACCTGGACAAATTCGAGACCTTTCACGTGAATGGCATCGCTGAGCTGCTTGGCCTTGGAACCGCGCGCCGTGCTAAACGATTGTAAGTCAAATCAAGGAGTGTGCAATATGGTGACGGCTACGAACCCTCGGACGCGGTATCCCGCAGCCAAAAATTGGTTGGCGACATGTCCAGCGATAAAGCCGGTGATTCCAGTAACCTAGTATCGAGTAGAACAATAAGAGGCCACTACGAAAGCACATGGGGATTACGCACCAAAACGAGCTTTCCAGACATGGTTTTTGCAGATGCAGTCAAGGTGTGGGCGTCAGACAGACGTTCAACGTGGTGGCGCCTTTATAGTATGCACACCAACGTGCCCGAGACATCTGAGGTTACTCTGGCGTTATCTGAAACCAACTCGACGCGCAGCAACTGCCTCGCTGGGCATCCAGCAACTCAAGCAATCGCCGAGGGGAGCTGGATTCGGGCTGAATAAGCGTGGACGGCGTCAGCTGCGACGGTGGCGTGGGTCACCCCAAAGCTGAAAGGAAATAAAGCTATGGTGGAGCATGGTGGATTGTATAATACAGGCGTTGACATGAAAAAACTTGTAACTGAGAGCCCCGTGACCAGATGCTCAGGGACTCGAATGGAGCGATAGAATCGTTTGGCAGAGAACATAGCTTGGGGCCAAGGGGGAAAGCTCCCGAGGCTATCGACATCGTTTTACATGGCGGGCCTCTCAGGGCCTCTCCATCTCAAGCCGATGTCAGATTTCAATCAAAGAGTGGCGTACAATTTCGGCGTCCACAAACAATAAAGGTATTGGAAGAGTTAGCCCACTGGCAAACTAGTGAGTATGGATATCTGTATTTGCGCTATATACTAATCGTTTGACACGAAGCAGGAATCGGAAGGAGAGGCTGGCACAAGACACAAAAAACAACAGGTTGTTGAATGGCGCGTGTTCAAAAAGTGGAAACAATGGTGGAATGTGTGGAGTAGAGAGTCAAGTATAAGGAGATGAGATATGGGAGCCGGGGACCAGACAGAGACCAGACCAGGAAAAACGGGGAGGGGGGTAAGTAGAGAGCGCCCACCCACCGACGCGTATGGTTACTTTACACGGCGCCCAGGTGGGCGGTATTAAACGATCTATGTGCGCATGTATGAGCGTGGCGACGAGTTATACGTATAACAGATGGCGGATGCCTTCGAGGGAAGGATCATTTGAATGGATTGAATGGGCGTAAGGGATGAGGATGAGTGGTAGAAACAGAGGGCACATGATGGGCGGGTAATGGTGTATGAGGAACCCGCAGGGTAATGTAATTATGGTTTGATGATATACGCAATCACTGGGTCTTGCATTCCTCAGGGTTCACGTTGGATGCGGCAGCACCTGCGCGATTTTTTGGTGGTGCACGACGGCGGGCGGGCAGGTCGGCGTCCGAGTCGGACTCCTGTCGATTATGACTATGAGTATGGGTGAAAACCAGGGCGTGAAAGGGCGGGCAGGAAGGGGCTTACGTCGTCCTCGAATGCGTTCTCATCGTCATCCTCGTCATCCTCATCGAAGTCGCCATCCTGATCCAGCACCTCGTACTCCAGTGCCTTGCCGGTGAAGTAGTCGACGGCGCGGGGAATGACCTGGAAATGGGTGTATCAGATGACGGATCAACAAATACAAATGGAAGGAAAAAGTAGACAAACCTTCTCCTTGAGGTCCTCGCCGATCTGGTAGTCCAGCTCGAGCTTCTCCTCAATTTCCTCGAGGTCCTCGTCGTCGATGTCGCCGTTCTCGATGGCGTCCTCTGCGGGCGGTACGGGCGGGGTGAAAAAGTTGAAGAACGACTCGGTAGGATGCGCCTTGCGCACCAACCGCGTGCGGTTGGTGTCTGCAACGCGATCAGGGGTGCGTCCAAAAAATCACGATCGTCGACTTACTCTTGTTGCGCTGCTTTCTGATCTCAAACTCTTTGGTGAGATCCTTATCCTCCTTCCACCTGATCGCAGTGCCGATCGCGCGATCGTATACGAAATCGCCCGAGTAGCCGACCTCCTCCTGGTAGACGTACGTCTTCTCGAGGATGTCGTTCTCGAAGAACTCGTTCGGGCTGAACACGAAGATGAGCTTGAAGCCGGGTGCCGAGTCGGTGAGGTATTCGAGGCGGATGTCGACGAGGTGCTTGAGCGCTGCAGCATCGCGCTCCGTGATGATGTCCTCAAGCCCAACGTGGTTTCGCAGTGCGGTGAGCCAGAACTCTGGGATGCCGGATGCGGTGGGTGCGGTGTCCTTAGGGAGGGGCTCGTATTCGTCGTCGTCCTTGATCGAATACTGCTCGCCGGCCTCGATCTCCTCGGAAGTGGGCGCAGATGCACCGGAGATGATGGCATTACGGCGCTCGTACAAGGGCGTTTGGAGGGCCAGGTACTGGATTCGGGTGAGCATTACGAAAAAAGATAAACCGATTTGCAGACCTTTTTCTCGAGCTCGAGACACTCGCGTTTGTACTGGTTCTGCAGCTCATTCTGCTTAACCTGCACGCCTTTGAGGGCCTCTACGTTCAGCTTGACCTCGATCGGGAGGCTCTCGAGATATCCAGAGCTCTTTCCGACGAGCCCAGCGAGCTTGCCGTGAACCATACCAAGCACACCCTCGAGGCGGCTGCTAAGCTCACCCTGGTCGGCATCTTCACCATCGTCAGCCTCGTTATCTTCTGTGATATCAGGGACAGTGGGCCGCGAGAGACCAAGGGAGATGGGAGCCTGGTTGAGAGGCGTATTTTGTGGCGTAGGCGCCGTAACGTTGTTCGCGCTGGAAGAAATGGGGACGGTAGAAGACATTTTGAACCTGGGAGAGGGTAGATGGAATAGATAAAAAATCGCAAACATCCAATATTGGGCGGAGTTTCGGCTTCCTCCGGCACATTGAACTAAAACAGACTAAAACGTGTAACGTGTTGTTGTTCCTGAATGATTCACTGAATCAGGGGCCCCAGGCAAGGTCCACTCCACCTTGGTCCTTGGGTCCACCTGTACTGGAACTGATCACGGCGCGCACGTCCTTTACATACGTTTCACGTCGCTGCAGACAAGGAACTCACTCAACTCAGGCGTATTCAAAATTCGGAGTGGCCCCGGCCAAGATGAGTAATTAAGTTCAAAGGGTATATTATTTTGGTGATAGAGTGAATAGTCGACGTCAATTGAGCCTGAAGAGGCGGCGAAAACCCCGGGAGAGGTGCATCTGTGTCCAGTAGAACAAGCACTAAAACAAACTCGTGAGTTTTCTTGCGAACGAAGATACAACAAAACGTGAGTTTGCTCACCCCAACGAATCGCACAAAAGCAAGCGCGAAAGTGCAGTACAGGAGCACGGTAAAGTACATGTTCCGCTTCGTGGCCATATCGAACAGCCATTTCTGAATATGCTTGCGCGTGATCGCCTTGTCCTCGATATTGAGCCACCCATGGATGTTCTCGATCGCAAGCGCCAGCCCCGCATTGCTGAGCATCCACGAGGCGACGAGGCGCGTACGGAACGTCTTGTTCTCGTCGTCCATGGTCCGCTTCTCGCGCGTCGTGTCTGCCTCTTCCTTCGTCAGAGCGCGGGTCACAGTCTCTTGAAACGCGGCGTTGATGTCCTGCTGCGTGTTCACCGTGTCCTCGACGACTTGTGCATCGGCGCCCTGAGTGGTCTTGGACTTGAGAGAGGGGAGCGCCTCGTTCTTGTCGCTGCCCTTCGTGCCCCAGGAGACATCGTGGAGGTTGCAGAAGGCATACACATTGAGGACATTGACGAAGCTGGGTGCAAGACAGAGGTATTGGAAGAACGAGTGGAACATGTGCGCAGGGTCCAACTGTCAGCGCTTTGTCGTCAGCTGTGATAGGCCACAAAAACGTGAGCGGAGGACTCACAAAAAGGCACGATGCGATGAAGTAGATTCCTGTATAAATCCATCAGCAACTGAGACTTCGTGAGCATAGGACGGCTTTGACATACCAAAAGTTGCAATCATGGCCGCCATCAACGGGCCCAGCGGGGGCGAGAGGAACGTCTCTACGAACCCTGAGTGCCTGGCTAATGCCGCTGGGATCGCCTTGAAGGACAGCGCAGTGAGCCAGAACGAACAGACCAGGAGGTATACTGAGAGAATCGCGTAGACCCTGTGGGGGGTCAGACTCAGAACCACACGCATTGAATTCAAATTCCAACTCGAAAGAAGCTCGCACCATAGAGTGACCGTATACGCCGTGCGCTCTCCCTTCGGGCGATTCCCCAACGCCAAGACGAACTGCAGCGCCAAAAAGACGAGATAGATCCATTTCAGCGCCTGGTTGACCCAGTGGATGGCCACGACGTTCCCGCCGATGACGATGCCCTGGCTGGGGAGCAGATCGATGATGATGCTGAACGTGAGCCACAGATTCGCGAGCGAGAACCATGTGAAGAAGAGCTGCACGGCGTTGAACAGGGCCTGGATGTGCAGGAAGAACATGCGGATGACGCCGTGGTCGGATTGGTAGATCTTATAGAAGTTGACGAGGGAGTAGACGGAGGCGGCGAAGGAGCCGTTGAGCCACCGTCGCCGCTGCCCGATGAGCTCTGACGCGTTCTCGGGGACGTCGGTTTCGGCTTTGCTGGGTTTGACGTAGGTGAGGGTCCACTTCTCGTGCTTCTTGGCAACGAGCTCGAAGCAGAGGATGCGGTCTTCGGCTGAGGGGTGGAGAATCATGAGGCTTAGCTTAAGTGGGTAGGCGTGGCCTGGGAAGAGGGACGTACCGAGGAACATGTTCTTGGTGAAAATGGACATGCCGTTGATGCCCTTGTCACCGAGTCGCGTGGCCAGCGAATGGTCGCCGTGGAAGTATTGCTCGAGTGGACGACCTTGGATGGCACTAGTGGACACCTCCTTGAGAAACAGTCTATAGGGGAAGGTGCAGAGCACATACCGGTACCTGTACGCGCTGAAAGCACCGGGCAACACGGAGACGTAGCCAAAGCTGCTCTCAAGGGGTTTATCTGTCCAAAACATCAGCCGTCGTCATCAAGGAAGAATCACGGCAGAGCGTAAGCACCGAGGATATTCGACATCTTGTACTCGAAATTCTGCGCAGCCACAAGGGGGTTTAAGAGCTTCTTTCCCCCCTTCAACATCGCGTGGATCTCTCCACAACAGCCCCCCAGATGGCGATTGTTGTGGAATGCTTCCCAGAGATAGTAAATGGACTTGTGGCCTGGCCGTGTGCCAGCATCGATCAGGACACATATCTCTGGCTACCATGGGGTCTGATGAGCCTTGAACGAGAAGAGTGGAAACGGAGAACACACATTGAGCATCCGTCCCACCGCGTTGAACAGCCAGCGGTGGGAGTTGATCTTCTTCTGGTTTTGTGCCTTGATGATGAGGATGATCTGAACGGGAACGAGGTTGTTCGGGTCATCCTGCTGGGGGAGGACGAGCTGGGGCTTGTGGTCGACGGAGAGTTGGGTGGTATACTGTTCGACGTCAGAGACCTAACCGCCCAAGCTGGGATTCGCTGGCGGACGAATAAAACGCACCTCAAAAATATGGGCCACCGTGTCCTTGCCATCGACCTGCTTCTTCATGATGCCGTCCTGGTACACGCCGACCGTGGCCAGAATATCCAGGACACTCTTGTCCATCTGGTCGAGCCCGTCCACGACGAGCGCGACGGTGACCTTCTGCCAATTCGGGCGGCCGTCCTCCGCGTCCTTGCGCCAGAACTTGGACTGCTTCGTCTTGCAGATATCGCGGATGTTCAGCATGACGCCGTGGAGCGTGCGCGCGTACAGCGTCTTGTCCTCGTTGTACGACGTCACGGCGATCAGGATCTCCGTGTCGCGGTCGTACATCTTCGTGCGCAGGGAGTACCCGTTCGCCTGCGTGAAGTCGTCCGGGTCGCACGTCGCCGCGGTGTACCGCATATGGCTTTTGGTTCCAGTGTTCTTTTAATTAAACTCCAGACTTCGAAGCCACGAGGGGGGATGACTCACGAGAACTCGGTCGTGGTGTTCGTAGTGTACACGGGCTCGGTGGCATTCTTGACGGCCGTGGGGACGGGGTACTCCGCGATGAAGTTGCCCTTCGTGAGCTTGACCCGTCGCACGATACCGCGCCTCATCGCCTGCCGCTGCCGTCTCCGCCATTTCGAGTCCATGGAGACGACGGATATCCGCGACTCGTTCGAGCCGTTGTGCTGGCCACCCCACATGTACGGCGAGTTGGGCTGGAAAGGTGTGTTGGGCAGGTTAAACGGCGAGGGCGAGATGGGGATGGGATAGAGGTTGGGGTCAATTGCCTTTGGCCTTTGGCCAACCGTCTCATTCAGCACCACGACGAAGAAAGCGTGTTTGACACGGCGAAGAGATAAACGCACCGGTTCGGATACTTAAAATTGTTCAGACCAGGAGGTGCGTGGGTCACTATTGCGCAGGCGTGAGCATCTCGAGGAGTGGAAGTAAAGACCATATCGCGCGACGCACAGTCATGACTGTTGAAAGATTCAACGCTATCGTTAGGTCCACCAGGGAGTTGTACATGCTGTAGCCGTTCCGTCGGATGCAGCGCGTGTCTCGTCCCTTCGCCCACGCTGTACTCAGAGGAGGTCGAGACGACTGATTCGACGGAAGCCTGCGGTGTGTGTTTGTTGGCCATGGCAGCGCAGCTGCGAAAAAGAACGTCCAGCGATCGGGGTGGGGGCACACAGGTGGGGGGGCGTCAAGCTCCTCAAGGAGCTGAAACGAGGTGATCCCGCCATTAAAGCAGATTCTGGACGGGGTTGGAACTTGGAAACCAGCACAGCCCTGGACGCTCAATCGTTTTGATGTGGAATCAGGATGCATCAAAGATGGATATCCTTCTTTATCACCAAGTAGCATTCAAATTGCGATTTTGGCGTTTCAGACAACTTCAGGCGCACAGTGGGAGCGCACCTACATATTGGGAGCTGCCTTGATGGATGGGCCGTCTGTATGATGTAGCATTTCGGAGGCATTGAAGTGAATGCAAGGCGGGCGAACGGCGAATAATCAATAGCACAAAGATAAGTGCAAAGGAAGGCTCGAGAGCGCTGAAAGACGCACACTGGACAATGCTCATTATCAAACCAGATCACCCGTGGGCCGTGGCGGCTCTGAGTGTCGATGTACGACCTCGAATCGGGGGAGGCCACTGCAAGAGCTGCAGCAGCTCGGGAAGGGTTTTTAAGGATGGGGAATGTATGGCTTACTTATAGTGTAGGCCCTGGCGAGGTGAACGTTAACGATATCAACATGTCGGTCCCAGAGCGGTCAACCCCAAGATAGGTTTATTTTAGGCGCCTGTTTCGCTCTTGCACATAGTAATGAGTAACGAGTAAGATCAGCCCTGTTACGCCGGAGACCCACAAAAAAACATGTATAGGATTGACAGAGCACAGAGCGAGAACCAGTCGCAATGTTATATGTAAGTATCTTGGCAATGTGGTGTCGGGCGCGGAAAGGGTGACCAGAACAGTCTGCAGCCCGACGTCGCGTATTTGATGCAGCCTGAGTGGTCGTATCAGACTGAGAAAGGGCAGTGGAGGGAGTATGTATAGTTGGAGGGAAACAGAGGAAGTTACTTAGCCGGAACACCACTGTCAGAGATCGGAGCTGGCTTCGGAAGCGAACTGATTCAATGATCCGACAGCTAACGCGTTCCCAGCTTGAAGATGAAAATCCATAAGACAAACGCTCAACTCTCCGGCATCCCTCAGGCCCTCCGACGACCGTTCGCGCACATCCACAGGAAACGTCTTCGAGGCTCCGCACTATAGCTAGGCTCGGCCATGTTCTCAGTCTTCAATTAAAGACTCATAGTAATATGTAACAACTTTCCCTGGCAAAGGAATCTAAGCATGGCTTTTTTCAACCCAACGTTACTCAGACTGCCACTCGGGCCCTGGCATCACCTCAACGCCACTATGTGGCACCTTCACCTCGTCTCCCCCGAGCCCGAGGCGAAACGCGGCCCCGAAGGTCGAAGGTCGGTTTACTGTTTAAACGTTTACCGTTTACCGTTTACCGTTTTCCAGTCTCACGATGACGCTAGAACGCTAGGACCCTACATAGAACCCTGGAACTCTAGAACCCCATGGCCAGATCCCCGTGAACCCGTAAACCCGTAATCCGTGAACCCGTAAAACCGTGAACCCCGAAACCCGCGAACCCACCAAGAGTTCAACCCACAAATCATGATGCATGATCCCCGGCCGCACTAAGCACTTGCACGAGCTTCTAGCGCTCGGCCCCCACCGCGCCGCCGGCGTCTGCTGTCTCCCGTCGTCTGTCGTCTGTGTACATACATACATCAATGTCAATGTCGATGTCAATTTCCGCATAGGCATATGCACGAGACACTAGAATCCCAGCCTCTTGCCGCGGCTGCGGCGCGCCGGTGCAGACACACACCTTCGCGGCTTCGTCTGGACTCTGCGCCCTAATCGTGCGTGCGCGCCACCTGCATCTGCCCGGTACACGGGCCTCGTTCGGTCGTTCGCTCGCTTGCCATTTACTCATTCGCTTTGGAATACACATGTGGTTCTCATTCTCGGTTCTCGGTTCCCGGTTCTCGCTCCCATCGAAAGCTGTGATCACTCGTACATACCCCCACACCCGTCACCCTCCCACCCGCCTGCGTAATGCACAACGTATAACAGTGCTCAACCACCTTCCTTACCTTGACTTCCCTCTTTCAGCAGGGCACGCCGGCGCCGCCGTGTCCTGTGTTCAAGCTTCTAGCGCTCAGCCCCCAACGCGCCGCCGGCGTCTGCTGTCTGCTGTCTGCTGTCTGCTGTCTGCTGTCTGCTGTCTGCTGTCTACTGTCTGCTGTCCTCTGTTCTCTGTGTACATCAATGTCAATGTCAATGTCAATTTCCGCGTATGCACTCGACGCTAGAATCCCCGAATCCGGAGGAGCCCAGGACCTTCCCACCTTCGCGGCTTCGTCTGCACTCTGTGCGCCCGAATCGTCACTCCAACACTTCAACCCAAGTAAGCGAAACCCCCTCGACGCGTGACTCTTTTCTGCAGGAGGCCAGGCCATATTCCGTTGCAACCTTTAGCTCAGAACCACATGACGCATCGAGCATCGAACCCATTGTCTCATAGAGGAGTCTCTCTTCCAAGACACCACACCTCGCCTCAGCCAGCGCCCACCTGCCCTCTCGTCCATCTCGTCCATCCTCCATATTCCAAGTCGCACCATGCGCACCATCACAACGCGACTGACACCACTTCTCGGTGAGCCATCCTTCCTTGCCATGGATGGGGTAAAAAAAAACCTGGGTAACTCACCGCCCGCGCAGGCGACATCCACACCCCCATAGTCTCCGCACCGATGGCCACCGCCGCCTCGCCCGCCATGGCCGCAGCCGTCACCCGCGCCGGCGGATTCGGGTTCATCGGCACCGGTAAGCATCGCAGCGCCCCACACCCCCCCACGACCTCCAAAATCCATCCACTCGCCTGACCACACACACGCCCATGCCCAGGCATGGACACAGCCCAGCAGCTGCAAGCCAGCCTCACCTCCCTGCGCGCAGCGCTCGGCGTCCCCCCGGGCGCCCCCGTGCCCGCCGGCATCGGCTTCCTCGGCTGCGTGCTCGACATGACCGAGCCCTCCGCCGACCCGCGCCTCCCCGCGGTCCTCGCCCAGCAGCCCTGGGCCATCTGGCTCGCCTTCGGCGCCGACCTCGGGAAATACGTCGCGCAGGTCCGCGCGTACGATGCCACACGTGAGCACCGGACGGTGGTGTTCGTGCTCGTCAACTCGGTCGCGGAGGCGCGGCGTGCCGCGCACGAGTGGGGCGCCGATGTGCTCGTGGTGCAAGGTATGTATGTATATACTGTGTGCTTTTTCACCCTTAGCCCTAGCCGCTGCCCGCCTGCGATTGGAACTGAACTGACTGTGGGTGTCTTACCTTAGGTAACGAAGCCGGCGGGCACGGAGGCGCGTACGCGCCGCCGCTCCTCACGCTCCTGCAAGCCGTGCTCGACGCCGTGCCTTCGGGGCCCGCGATCCTCGCCGCGGGCGGGATCTCCACGGGCGCGCAGGCCGCCGCGCTGCTCGCGCTGGGCGCGGACGGCGTCGTGCTCGGCTCGCGGCTGCTCTGCACGCCCGAGTGCGTGTACCCGGAGGCGTTCAAGGCGGAGATCCTCAGCGCCGGGATGAGCGCGACGGCGCGGAGCCGTGCGTTTGACGAGGTGAGCCGGATGCGGTTCTGGCCTGTGGATGTGGATGGGCGCGCGATTGCGAACGCGGTGCTGGGGGACTATGGGGAGGGTCTGGAGGTGGGAGAGCGGGTGCGGAGGTATGAGGAGGCGAAGGAGAGGGGGGAGCGCGGGAGGATGGTGGTGTGGGCGGGGGTGGGGATCGGGTTTGTGAACGACAGGCGGGACGCGGCGGTAGGGTCTCCTTCCTCCCCTTGGCAGCCTTGTGGCTCTGCTGAACTTTTGTTTCGTGTAGACTATCGTGAGGGAGGTCCACGAGGATATGGTTCGTACCCTGGAAGCCATCCCCCGGCGCGTCGTCGGGCTCAAAATGTGAGCTGTGGTATGGTTCATGTCGAAATTATATCTGTTTCAAAACGTACTTAGTACTACCACATATGTATGTATGTGTTGTACCTCATAGTATCCAATCCAATCGTACCGTCGCGTTCAGTGCGTTTTGAAGCTGGTTTGAGTGCCACCAAAAGGGGCGTCCCGGGGGAGGGGGGGCGTACTACTTCCGAAAACAGTGCCTCCCCGAGCCCGCGCCCGATCCCGATCCCTTTATTAGGTGTCTTTTTTTTCGCTTTGTCCTCTGAACTCACGCTTCGCAAGTTCCCCTCGATCTGATTCCACGCCCATCATCACATACCCGTTATTATTAGTTATTACGATTATTACGATTCCGAACACTGGTACTGCCGCCGGCCCAAGCCCAAACCCAAGCCCAGGCCCAAGCCCAACTTCAATACCGCGCGCAAGGGCGGTCCTGGTCTACCTGCGGTGTACGGGCAGCTGGATAACCTGGATTACACTGGGGACTCGAGGACGGATGACGGAGGACAGGACGCGCTGGATGTACACCGGAGTTGAACTCATTTAGTAGGCCATATTGATGATACACATACACTGCACCGACACGACGCAGTGCACACTGGCACACTGCACTGCACACCGACACGAGGACGCTGCACACACTCACTACACTCGGTTTGCCTCTCAGCTCACCCTCTGCTTTGTCGCGTTCGTGTCGGCGTTCGTAGTTCGTAGTTCACGTGCACGGTGTCTTCTCATCATTGCGTCCTGCGCCCTGGAGTCCTGGAGCCTGGAGTCTCGAGGCTCAGGCCGGGGTGCCGTGGCCGCCCTTCGCTCCGAGTCGGATCCGCACTCGACACCTCGCGTTCGTGTTCGCGTTCACACCTGCGCAAGTTCCAAGGCTTCCAAGTTCCAACTGTTCCAAGTTCCAAGGTAAGTACAAGGGTACGGGTGAGGCCATGGAACGTCGGGTGGGAAGGAGATACACATGCATGTAGTACTTACTTGGATGAGATGGCAAGACAAGCTTCAGACGTGGGCAGGCTGGGCACATGCGTTGGACGTCGGGCGTTCTACATAAGCTCAAGGATGGGGGCGTTTGAACACCGGCAGGGGTTACACCTCCCGCGAAACGCGACGGGCCCATCCAGAGTCAAAAAGTCAAAAAGTCAAAACTGAGTTTTTTTTTTTTACTTTTACTACTTCTTACTTCTTACTTTTTACTTTTAACGGTACACTGGCGCGCGCTGGATCTGGCCATTCGTAGGCCATGGATTCCTGATTCTGGTATTCTGGTATTCTGGTATTCTTGGACGTGGGTTGTTGTGGGTCCTAGGGATCGGGGGTTCTTGGGGGCGAAGTCCGGACTCAAGAGTCACTTGGTCACCGGACACCGGTGGCGCTGATGCACTGATGGAGAAATTGTGGGTGGGGAAGGGGGAACTTCAACTTCAATTTGGGCGGAAAAGGATTCGGGATTCAGGAAGCAGTGGCGATTGGCGATTGACGATTGACGATTGGGACGCCGGATGTATCATTGTCACGGTAATCGGTAATCATGATACCCTTATGATATGTTCAAGCCGCCGGTTTGCTCATGATTGCCAGCCAGCCCCGAGGACCCGAGTGCCGGGTCCCGAGTCCCGATGCCGTCCGGGGACTTCCTGCCTGTGCCTCCTTCTGTTCTGTTCTTCTGGTAACGAAGACACGAAGACACGAAGGACACCGTTGTTGTTCAGATTCTTGCCCGCCGGCGTGCAGAGTCCGGGATTCCGGGGGGAGCAATTTTCAAAACGCTTATTTACTTTTTTTTTTGTTTTGGTGGCACCGTTGCACGGCCCTGGTCAAGCGCTTCGTGCACGTGCGCGTTGCGCTTATTTTTGCGTTTGCTGATGCGGGCCCAGTGGCCTCTCAGATCGCAGCCTGCCCTTCGTGAGATACTTCGCGTTCGAATTCGAACACGAGGTGGTGTTGTGCGTGCACGCAGTGTGAGGGCTGTGACGAGTCCTCTGGGTATGTAAGCAAGCATGGACTGAGTGTTGAGTACTGTGCTCGACGTCGACGTTCGGGGTTAGACACGTACATACTGTAGTGTCGTCTATAGACGCCGGGACGCCGGGGACGTGTAAGGGATTGCGATTGCGATTGGGGGGTTTTTTTTTCTTTTTTTTTCTTTGTATGGGAATAGGCTTTTGGAAGGCGGGCGGCCGGATTGAGTTGCAGGGTGCAGGGACCGGGATCGTGGGTGCGTTCGTGATGGGGTGCGTTTCGCGGGTACAGGAACGGCAGTGATGTGCGGCGGCGAACACAGATTTTGTTTGTGGATTTATATTGATGCATGCAATAGGAGGGGCGTGGATTCTTGCTGGGAGACAGTCGACGGGGGGATTCGAAGATTGCATCGGTGGAGGTGTGGGCATTCCATTAACGCGCATTGTTTCTTACATCAGACGGTGGGCCTGCCAAACCTAAAGAACGCCCACGGTTTGGACCAGTCCGTTTTTAATTTCTGCATGCGCCTCCTCTTCGTTTCCTGCCATGTCTCACCACCCCCACCACCACATGGACGACTATCTCGAATGGCAGACGCAGGCCCCGCCCCCGTCCCAGTCCCAGTCCCAGTCCCAGGCTCACCCGTCCCAGTCCCAGTCCCCGCCGGTGCCCCCGCTGCACCAGCTCTACGCCCTGCCGCCCCAGCCCTGGTCCGCCGTCGACTTTGGCGCGCCCCCATTCCACCACCCCGCCCCGTTCCACCCCCCAACTCCAACTCCGCCCCAATTCCCGCCCCGGCCCGCGCTCATCCTCAACCGCCACACGCTCGCAGGCACCCTCGACCCCGCCACAAACATATTCTACCGCTCCCCCGAGCACCCGCGCCTCCGCACCGCCCAGGCCTGCGAAAAGTGCCGCACACGCAAGGCCAAGGTGCGCCCCTCGTCTATTTCTTGCTGTCTTGCTTACCTTGCTTACTTACCGGTGCATAGTGCAGCGGCGAGCACCCAACGTGCAAACGCTGCGACACCCGCGGCCTCGTGTGCGAGTACGCCAAAGAGGGCCGCGTGCGCGGGCCCAACAAGCCCAAGCCCAAGCCCACCACAACGAAATCGAAAGAGGGGGCAACGAGTAAAAGGAGCCCGTCTGCCGGGGACGACCGCGACATCATCGACGACCTGAGCCTCATCCCACCAGCCGTATCAGCCGCCTCACACTCACATTCCTCCTCCTTCAAGTTTGATCGTGAGCTCGACCCGGGCCCGAGCAACTCCAACAACTCCAACAACTCCAACTCCAACAACTCGCACTCGCAGGGTTTCGCCCGCCACCGCCACCGCCCGCGCCCGCTGCGCCTCGAGAGCTCCAACACCACCACCACCAACACCACCACGCCGCAGCCGCAGTCGCAGCCGCAGTTCCGCGCCGGCCACGGCGTCCGCGCGAGGCTCCACGCCGCGCGCTCAGCCGACTTCCTCTCCCTCACGCACGCGTTCGACATCCCTGGCGAGCCGCGCAACCACAGCCACAGCGACAGTGGGAGCGGGAGCGGGAGTGGCGCCTCCACATCCAAGTGCGTATTATATTATATTTATTTGATCCAACATCACTTCAATTTCAATAACGACTAACTATATCTATCTCCTTTTGTCTTTTCTTTTCCCCCTCTGTTCCTTTTGTTCCTTTGTTCCTTTGTTCGGCTGATGGCTATGGTGATGGTGCTGACGAAACTCTCACTTTTAAACTTGACCCCCCCCCTTTTTTGTTCGTGGTGGCGTTGATTCATTGCAGCCCCCCGTCGGCCGTGTCCTCGACGTTCGACCCCGCCGTGCATCTGCACGCGCAGCCACCCTACGCTGGCGCAGGGGACGCCGTCGCGGAGCCGCACTCTGTCCCTGTCCCTATCCCTGTCCCTATCCCTGCCCCCGGTCCCGGTCCCGGCTCGAGCCACGCACACGCGCACACCCTCCATATCCACGGCCCCGGGACGCACCATTTCCAGTACCCGGACGACCCCGACGGGGATCCCGGCCACCTTGACCTGCAATACCCACCACCACCACCACCACACTGCGCTGTCCACCCACGGCACGCACACCCCCCGACGAGCCCGTACGATCTCGCGCGGACGCAGCCCCATGCAGAGCTGGAGCACTGGGCGGGAGCGGGGCAGGGCATGTTCGATGCGGAGGCACAGTACCGCCACCACCAGGCCCACCACCACCACCACCACCACAATAGCCAGCATAGCCAGCATAGCCAGCACCACCACCCCTCCGACGGCCACCATCCCAGCCACAGCGGACATGGACATGGACATGGACATGGGGGGTACGAGCCGGTGCAGGGTGGTGCGTCGTTCGCCGGCGGGACGGGGCTGGACGGTATGGATATGGATGTGGGTATGGCGGGGATACAGATGCGTGATTTGCCTATGGGGGATGATGGGAGTTTGGGGTTGGGGGGTATCGGTGTCCAAGGTGTGGGTGTGGGTATCCAAGGTGTGGGCGGGCAGCGGCAGCCGCGGGAGGGGTGGACGAGTGGGTAGGGCGAGTGGGTAGGGAGGGAAGGAGGGGGAGCATGGATGGAGCGGGAGATGGATGGAAGCGGGCTTTTTTTTCTTTTTCTTTTTTTTCGTTTTTTCTTGGGACCAACGTCTTACTGTTCGCGTGAGTATGAGTACTATAGCATACTAGCTAGTGTTGTCGCTTTCTGCTTTCTGTGTTCTGTGTTCTGTGTTCCGTCGTTCTGTGTTCACTGTTATGTAGCATAACCCCCGTCCCCCGTCCCCGCCACCCGCCGGACCGCGCTCACTACCTAGTGTATATATCCTCTGAGAGTACCATCCATACCCATCATATATCACCGTATGACGTATGGGGAGATGGTATACCGTATATCGTATACCATATATCGTATATCGGATGCCGTACATCGATCGTATACCCTATATCGGATGCCGTATATCCCCAGGGTCTGGGCCACGCTGCAGATCTTGGACTTGCCATCATTAATATTATCATACCGTAAGTACCAGCGCGCGCGCGCGTGGCGGGCCCCACTGCGGCTGGCACTGTTAACCTTGATCTGTGCGTAAGCAGCCGCTCGGAGGGGCGAGAGCACACACATACATTGAAACTTGCAGCCTCTGAGGAGCGAGACATGATCACAGTGCAGACTCGTCAACTTTGAACTTGGAGCAGGGCGTGAGGCGAGGATGCGGCGTGCAGGAAGTTCGTATATTAAGCACTCAGGTGGTTGAGCATAATGTATATATAGTAGTAGTGGGCACTGCATAGTACTAGTCCTGGGCGTGTATGGTGTATGGTGTATGGTGTATGGTGTAATACGTGTATTACTTACCCTTGTCCGACTCGACCCTGGAGGCCAGGAGGAAGGCAGGCAGGCAGCCTCACTCTGATCTTGATCTTGATCAAGCACCTGGCAATTAAACTATACCTCCATAACCCACATGCGTCATGTGCGTATATTCGCGTGTAGAGTGTAGAGTAGAGTGTAGAGTAGAGTAGAGTAGAGAGTAGAGTAGAGTAGAGTAGAGCGTAAATCGGGGCTTGGGGCAGGCTGGGGCGCAGGGAACGCCATATACGCTCACTACTCTAGATGCGGCTGCGACGGTTGGGGGTCCGGGTCTCTGGAGCGCCAGAGCCAGCGCCAGATACGGATACAGATATAGATAATAGATACAGATGCAGATACAGACACAGATGCAGATACAGATACAGATACAGATGCAGTGTACACGCGGGCGAGGCGAGGCGGGTGGTCCAGGGACTAGGGGGGAAGGGGGGTGGGTGGGGGGTAGTAGGAGGAGGAGGAGTGATCACCAGCTTCAATCGATGGGGAACGAGAACACGGGAACACGGGAACCCGGGAACCAGAAGTTCCTATCACAATGGGTGCATTGAAGCGAGCGAGTGAGGCGCCGTGTATGTAACCGTGCAGAATCCAGATGATGGAGATGCTGCAGCCTATACTAGAGGGTGGATTCGGGCGCAGACTGAGACTGAGACGAAGCCGCGAAGGTGGGCTCGGATTCTGGTGTCGAGTGCATATGCGGAAAAGGTTGATATTGACATTGATGTACCGTACACATACGACATCCGACATACGACACACGACAGGAGACAGGAGACAGGAGACAGGAGACGCCGGCGGGGTGGAGGGGGGGAGTGGGGGGCCAAGCGCTAGAAGCTCGTGCGAGCAGCTGAGGACGCAGTGGGGGTGGAGTGCCCCCCCACTGAATCGGGCCCGAATGTCCGGTAGAAAGTGTGACCAGTGCAGGTGTATCGTAGCGTGGTTGATATGGCCTAGCCTAGATGCATTGAATTGAATTCAACTCCGGTGTACATGTACTTACATCCAGCGCGTCCTCAGCCCTTTGTCCTCAGTCCTCTCAAGGCCAAGTTGCCAGCGTAGTCCAGGTTATCCAGTCACCAGTAGTCCGCCACCAGTACAGTCGCGGCGGTAACTTTAAGTTGGGGTTGGCCTTTGGGCCGGCGGCAGTACCAGTACCAGTGTTCGGAATCGTAAGTAATAGTAGCGGGATGGAATGATGATGGGCGTGGAATCAAATCGACTCAGAGGGTACGCTCAGAGGACAAAGAGAAAAAAAAGACACCTAATGGAGGGATCGGGATCGGGCGCGGGGAGGCAGTGTTTTCGTAGGTACGCCAGCTGCAGAGGATGCCACGACGCCCCTTCTGGTGGCACGTTTCAAGGCACTAGGATTTGATATCGTGAGTTACAACATACACATATATGTGGTATACTATGTACGTTTTGAAACAGATATAACTTCGACATGAATTGCGTACCACAGGGGGGTACAAACCATACCCTCATGTACCTCCCTCACGACACTGTACACAAAACAAAAACCTCAGCAAAGCCACAAGGAGAGGAAGAGCAGACCCTACCGCCACATCCCGCCTATTATTCACAAACCCGATCCCCACCCCAACCATCCCCCCCTCCGCTCCCCCCTCTCCACCGCCTCATCACACCTCCACCTCCAGACCCTCCCCCCAGTCCGCCAGCACCTCATTCGCATTCACATTCGCAATCGCCCTCCCGTCCACGCCGTCAGGCAGATAACGCCACTGTCCGGCTCCCTCATCCCGGCGCTGAGGATCTCCGCCTTGAACGCCTCCGGGGTGCACGCAGTCGGGCGTGCACCTGTGCGCCCGTGGGGATGCCCCCGAGCACGGCTTGCAGGAGCGTGAGGAGCGGCCTCCGTGCCCGCCGGCCTCGTTGCCTGAGGTAAGATAAGGATATAAGACACCCACTGCACTCAGTCAGTAACTGTAACTGTAGGCACTGCGCTTGGCGGATCCCACTCCCATGCGCAGGCGGACTCGGGAGAAGCAGCGGCTGATAGTAATGATGAAAGAGCGTACGGTGCGTGCACGGCCCCACTCGATGAGCACGAACACCATCATCCTGTGCGTACCCACAGTGCGCGCGGACCTGCGCAATGTGCTTCCCGAGGTTATCAGATGGCTGGGCGAGGACGGCGGGGAGGCGCGGGTCGGCAGAGGGCTCGGTCATGTCGAGGACACAGCTGAGGAAGCCGACGCTGGCGGGGGACCGGGGTGCACGGAGGTGAGGCTGGCTTGCAGCTGCTGGGACGTGTCCATGCCTGGGCCTGCCTGACCACACATACACACACACACACGCGGGTGGAGGCCGCGGGGATTGTGTGGATTGTGGGGAGTTGCGATGCGTACCGGTAGGGAGGAACCCGAATCCGCCCGCGGGGCGGAGGCGGCGGTG
>JABCKJ010000333.1:0-23291 GCA_018850815.1 Asterophora lycoperdoides
CATTCTCATTCTCATTCTCATTCTCATTCTCATTCTCATTCTCATTCTCATTCTCATTCTCATTCTCATTCTCATTCGCATTCGCATTCGCATTCACATTCCAATAATATTCCATCGCCATGGCTGCCCGCTGAGCCAGCGCTTCCACTGCTGCCGTTTGACTCCAGAGGCCCAGAATGCCGACACCCACCCCAGTGCTCACCTGTATCGGCGGCCTTCTGTCGTTCCTCTAGAGCGCAACCCACTCGACGAGTTCTTCGGATACACCTCTGCCGTTCGTACCCACGAGAGCGGGCACGATCTCCGCGCCGCCACCATGCGTCGAGGATGTTCTCCGCACTCAAAGCCCCTGAGCATCTGACGCCCACCCGGGCCCCGGTACTCGTTCAAGTTCGGTTTCCGTGAGTGGCATGTCTTGACTGCTTCACCTCGGAAGACTAACCATTTATTCGCCTTGCAGTGTTCCCACCATTCCGGATCATGGGGGCCTGGATCCTGTGATCACCTCTGCGCCGCGTGCGCATCCAGCGACGAGACCCTGAGGGATGGATGCCCGAGAAGACCGGGGCCGAGCGGAAGTGTATCATTGAATATATGGGGAGAGTCGACTTGGAGGTCCGCTGGGCTCTTGGCTGCCTCTGGCCGCTCATGATCTTCGTCCTGCCTGCTGTCGACATTGGTGAAATAGCGGCTTGGGCGATCATGAGGTCGTAAACGCCCCATTCAGCACCCTTCGCACCTTGGCGGTACTCGCACACACTTGCTGCGCTTCGCACTCGCCTTTCGCTTCGACCTTAAGCTTCCGCCCGCTGCTTCACGCGCACAACACGGCGCAGCACACACTCCTTCTCCTTTTCCTGCCCCCCGCGGAACTTTCCCATGCGCATCGCACTGCATACCCTCATAAACGATCCTCCGTGAGGAAATGCTACCTGTTGGGACAGACTTCTGGTTGTGTGCGATCATGACCTGGCTGTCAAGTGGACAATGAAAAGAGCTTGGCGACGATGCTACCAGTGACTCTGGATTGGCTTCCGAGTTGATGAGCACTTGTCGCAGCCGACACCGAGTCACTAGTGCAACCTTGCCGGATGGGTGCACGGCAATGGCGTTGACACGGCCCTTGTGCCCCTTGAGCGCGCGAATGACGCTCCAGCTCTGTGCGCGGAAGAGGCACAGGGCGCCGTCTCTAGACGCGGAGAGGAGACGCGAGCGTGTCGGGAAGGTAAGGTGTGTGATTGAGAGTGGATTCATTGGCCGTATTGTAGAATGCTAAGTCAAGGACGCGCCCTCTGATCTCCTTCCGCTGCCGCAGATCCCACACCTTGAAATCTCATCGGCGCCCACGGTCGCAAGCCACTTCCCGCCTTCGCGCAATTCGCGCAATGATGGGCAGAGGTTTAACTTATAGGAGTAGACATTTTGATATATTCATATATATAAGCAGGTGCAGGAGGGCCTGAGGAGGTTTCTGAACAGGCTGAGAGAGCTGAGAGGTCATGTTTTCGAAAGCCGGTATGCCCTTATTTGCTCTTCACATCGCTCCCTGACATCCTGGGGATGTGGCGGCTCAGGGAGTGGTTGACCTGAACTCCATTCATATCCTGTGCCAGGGCGCTGGACAGCGGGCCGTCTTCCCCATGGGGTGCCCAATGGAGAACAATCATAATGGAGAGTTTGTACCTTAGATCTTACATATGTTACTTACTTACCACCAGACTCCAGTGATCAACCAGTGATACACATCGGAGCTTCGATTTCTCATCCCCTTCAACAAGCCCTTCCATTTAGCTTCGACACACCCACGTCGTCGAGAACCCGTCCTGCTTCTAAGTATAAAACCTGCTCGGCTCTCATGTATTCGCCTGGCTTTGCCTCTCTCCTTCTCACCCTTCCTGCCTAGTCATCAATCGGCAGCGCAACTCGATATGGGCGTGGGCGCAGAAGGAACCTTCAAGAACATACGGGTGTATTGTACGTCTTGTTTTCTCCCTTGCATCCAAGTGGACCTTGAGCTCAGGAGGCTGGAATTACAGGGCTCGCGTTTATTGTGTACTGGGGCATCGTCTTGTTCGGATATGACACGTACGTTCTATCATTCCTCCGAGTATTTACTCCACCTGAGGCTGCAACACCTGACCGTCTGTCAGCGGCATCGCGTACGTCCCGTTCAGAAGCTTTCCAACACGACGTGTGCTCACTATTATTACTATTATTGTTGTTCTAGCGGAGGAGTCGTCAATGCACCCTATTTCCAACAGCACTTTGGGCTGCTCGATGCGTCCGGGAACAAGACGCACCGCGTCAATGAAGTGTCTTCGGTCGTGGTCTCCGTCCTCCAAGCCGGCGCTTTCTTCGGCGCATTGGGGAGTGCGCCAATATCCGGTCGGTACCCATTCTTCGTTCTTCACGTGTCCCTGTCCTCCTCTCGTCACATGAGTGATGTACATGTCATCTGCTCCGCCTATAGTACCGCCTTCGCGGGCGTTGTGCGGAGCGTTAGCGACTCTTCCAGCCCCGAACATACTTAACGATTCTGCTGTTTAGCTAAGATCGGGCGTATCTACACGCTGTGGGCATTCACCGTTGTCTTCCTCGTCGGTGCAGTAAGTGCTAAATGCGTGGTAGCGTAGACTGCGTTTCTAGACGCTTCTTCATCCATAGATCCTCACGACTGTCGCCGAAGGCCCCCACGGCCTCGCTGAGATTTATGCTGGACGAGTTATCTCCGGCCTTGGTATCGGTGCTATCTCTGCCGTCGCTCCGGCGTATGTATCGGAATGCGCGCCCAAGGAGGTCCGTGGGCGCATAACGGGCTGCTTCCAAATCATGGTGAGCGCTCCGCAGAGGATATGCTAAGCAACGAGCTCACCAGCTCCCAAGGTCGCTATTGGGGTTATGATTTCGTATTTCATCAACTGTGCGTCGATGTCTGTCAAGGTGACATTCAAAGCTAATCACAGTGTGCAGTTGGCGTTGGGATCCACATCCACACTGGAGTCAACGTCTGGCGGATTCCCTTCGGATTCCAACTCGTGCCCGCTGGCATCATGGCAATCGGTCTTCTGACAATCAAGGTCCGTCTGTGGGGCGAGTATCCAAATTACAAAAACACCACTTGACCTTGGCTGGGCCGCAGGAGTCCCCTCGATGGCTTGCGTCGGTAGGGCGCAATGAGCAAGCTATCAAGAACCTCGCATACCTGCGCAGGGAACCTGTCGACTCGGAGCGCATTCTCGCCGAGATGGTGGAAATCGAAGCTGCGATCGAAGAAGAGCGCCAGGCGCGCGAGGGGCTCGGGCTCAAGGAAGCGTTCTTTGGGAAGGGGAACTGGATCCGTTTCGTCATTGCAGCCGTGATCTTCCTTCTTCAGCAATGGGCTGGACAGAATTCTGTCAAGTGAGTGCCAATTTGTATGTCCTGCATGTAGCAGGAGCATCGGGTGCTTAATTTCGTTGTTGCATAGCTACTACGCCCCGCAGATCTTCGCCTCCGTATGTCGCGTTCCTTGCACGTTCCTGGGACTTTTTCTGACCAGAACTCATAACCTCTAGATTGGCTATACGGGTCAGAAGAACTCTCTCCTCGCCAGTGGTATCTACGGTACGTGTCATGCACTCTATACAACAACTCATTATTTAATCGTCACTCAAATCAATCACAGGCGTCGTGAAAGTCGTCGCCACTGCCATATTCATCTTCTTCGGCGTCGAAACCCTCGGGCGGAAGCTCTCCTTATTCATCTCCGCAATGGGGATGGGCTCTCTCTTCTTCATCATTGGCGCGATTCTCAAGACGCACCCTCCACCGAAAGTCATTGCAGGCCAGCCCCCGCCCGTCCCGCCACCCGCATCGAAGGCCATGGCGGGCCTGTTGTATATCTATGTGTGCTTTTATTCCATGGGATGGGGTGCGTGTTCACCGTCCGCACAGTGCTCATCACAGTGCGCTCATGATACATCTTCGCCGTAGGGCCTCTTCCCTGGGTCTACGTCTCGGATATTTTCCCCACGCGAACAAGGCACTACGGGCTCGCCCTTGCTAGTGCCTCTCAATGGCTATGGAGTATGTACTCCCGACTGGCAGCGTCAGATCAAGCACCGTGTTGACATTATGGACTCCAGACTTCGTCGTCTCGAAGGTTACGCCCGACATGATTTCCAACCTTGGATACAAGATCTTCCTGATGTTCGCAGCGGTGAACATCGGCGCGATGGGTCTCTTCTCCCTGTCAGTCACTCTCCTCCACTCCAACTCCCAACCACCTCGCCTGTAAATAATAGCTAATCTGTCGCTCGCCAGACTCATCCCCGAAACGAAGGGTCGCAGCCTCGAGGAAATGGACATCATCTTTGGCTCGATCTCCGCAGAACAGCGTCAAGCTCATATTGATGAGCGGACACGTGGTGCGTTGCTGTTCTTATCATATTATCATCTCACCGGCTCTCCTGTTCCGTGAAAAACATCATGAAGCTGACCACGTTGACTTACTGTAGAGGATGAGCACGCGAAGGAGAAGGCATCCTCCGATCATTCAAGCTCCGTTGATAAGAAGGTTTGAGTCGACGCTCGCATGAATCCTGCCCAAGTCTTGGATCGATGATGATGACTTTCACGCGTTATATCTCGCTCGTGCCGCACCTTTTCGAATGTGCATTGTGGCGAGCCTTGTGTATCATTACGCTCACATGACGCTGCTGTCGCGCTCCTGTTATATGAATATTTGTATGAATATGAATCCTCACGTACTCCATTGAACATTCGCCGTGAGGATGATCACTTGGTCCGCTTATCTACTCTTCGATGGGCAATGCAGGCTTGCTGAGTTAATCCAGGCTCGAAGCAGTGTCAATCCGCAGCATTTAGCTGGGAGGGCACTGCCTCACTGCCTCAGCGGCGGGCTATGCAGGGAGAGACCGTGGCAATCATTTACTTGGGCCACTTTCAATCCCTCTTCGAATCCATTGACCTCCAAGTTTGAAGCTCAATATGAGCACATCCATTTTCTGATCGTTAAACATGTACGTATCACTAGTATGTGTGTATATTCAAAGTCTAGCAAGCAATAGACGACTCCAATTGAAAATGGCCACATGAGCTGGTGGCTTGGCTAAATTTCTTTTTGGGGGCCGGCTATCATCCGCAGCACATACATCATCGCCTCGACCGTTGTGGAGCACGTTCCGTTCAAAATTTCTCTGGTCTTGTTGTTCTTGTCCCTTTCAAGGACCATCTGGCGTGTAGGCTGCCAGGGAAGGTTGACGTGAAATCAAATTTAGTCTAATCATTGGAAACAAAGAATCCGGTATAAAAACAACCTTGTTGCCACCGCTTGCCCAGTCCTTGTTGTCTTCCACGCCCCTCTAGGCTTGCCTCGAGTCCTTTCCCCCTCCATACAATACCCCTCACCTCGTCTTAGTTGGCCCCCAAATACCCGTTTCCGACCCCCATTATACCTACAATGCACTCTTACGCAACACCTGCCATCCGGGCGCAGCCTGCCGTCCTTGAGACGATGAACCCTTACCGCCCCATCGACGAAAAGCACGGGCACGATGGACCGAACCATCACCACAACCAACAATGCGAATCGGACGAAGGCCAATGCAGACACCAGAGCCGGTGCCACGGCAACCGTCTCCGGCGCTTCCTCCTCCCAGCGCTGGCCATTTTCCTGCTGCTGTCCTCGCTCGTGGCACTATCCTGTGTCTATGACACTGAAGGCTGGCTCGGGCTCGGCTCAGGCCTTGCTAGGCGCGCAACGGACTCAACTACGGGAGGCAACGGCCCGTTCCTTAACAAAAAACGTGCGTTGCATTTGCCTCTTTGCTCCATCCTGCATGTGTTGATTGACCATGTCCCTGCCGCGCTTCTAGTGTATCTCATCGTCATTTTCGTGGGCCTTCTGGTTGTTGTGGCCCTTGCCATCATGCTGAGCGTCTGGTGCTGCAAAGGTGAATGATTTTGGGATACTGGTTGTTCTTCGCCGCGGCTGACAGACGAATCCCTTTCTTCCTCAAGGCGCCTTTAATAACCCTCTGTGCTGCCCGTGTTACCTGTGTGCCTGCTGTGGCGGTCTCGGTGCGTTGCTCTTCCTGCTGTTCTTTTTATTCCACTGACTGGTCTTTGTGTCTCCAGCATGCCTCGAATGCATCGGATGTGGCTTGTGCTTGGAAGGGGCTTCTGAAATCGCCTCATAGTTTTCGGCTTCTCTGACTTGTGGACTTTTTGGACTTTTTATAATGCACCACGCTCTCTTATCACGATGTAGATATGTCACCACCCGGTTGTGAGGAATATATATCCACGCAGGCTCTCTGTTCGTAATCATTCTCGAAGTACCAACAACAGTACAGGCAGCATATACTATGGAGACGGACGACACATGCTGTGCACCAGAAAGCCCAAGCGGTCAGGCTTGCAAGCTTCAAGGCTCGATGGCGACTCGGCGGCGGCGCGGACGCGTGAGTCAAAGGCTCCAAATCCCACCCAATTGAAAAAGAGGAAAAGTAGATGTGCCTCAATCAAAAAATCGCCCTCCGTTAACAGACATCTGTCGAGCAAGCCAGTTAGTTAAGCAGCATGCTTCGTGCGCCGCACAGCGAGTACTGCTGCCGTTGAATGCCACTGATATCCCGACCAGTGGGCCAGAGCAGGCTCGCGAAATGCACGCACACAACTATGGGAACTGTACGTACACTTTGTCCTGCAGGCCAAGTTTTAGCAGGGTACATGGGAATTGAAAAGGTGCGTACACTTGCCTGTGATGAAACTCGCCTCTTTGGACACCAAGTACGACACGATACTCGCCACATCCGCTGGCGTACCGATGTGCCCCAGCGCCGCCCGTCTGGATTCCTATGTACATATGGTCGTGCTAATTTAGAGTTTATACATCTAGAGAGGGTAGAACCACGCACTTCTTCGTAGAATAGAGTCATGTTTCCGGAGAGATTTTGGACTGTAAGGGGAGAAGGTACCGCGTCAGCCGTCATGAAAGCAGATCGCATGATGCGGGACAAGGACTGACGCAGTGGAGTATCGATGGCGCCTATAAACGATGCATCAGTCAATACCAACAAGACTGAAGATGGTGAGGTGGTGAATTCACCTGGTGCATAGGCGTTCACGGTGATCCCGTGTGGCCCAAGCTCTCGTGCTAGATATACCCAAGTAACAAAATCTGATGTCCAGTAACCAGATGCCTGGTTGGCGGAAGGGACGCACCTGCAGCCTGCGTCAACCCACGCACTGCGAATTTGGTCGAACTGTAAGCTGACATCTTCGGCTCGCCTGTGGGTTTCACGTCGGCCTTCGCGATAGAAATGTTTGAAAAGAATTGGTGGAACCTTGCTTCCCCACGACAGATGTCGCGCCAACTATACGTCCGCCCGTCCCCTGTGCAATCATTTGCAGGCCAGCGTGCTTGTAGCAAAAGAAGGTACCGCGAACGTTGACGGAGAACATACAATCCCATTCTTCGGCATTAGCTGCGTCGTTGGCGGCGTGAGTATCATGCGCCCCTCATAAACACATTGCCAGACACCCACTTTCGAGCATTGGCTTCACGAGTGCCACACCTGCATTCGCAACCATCTATCATGTACTATGTTCAGTCGCGGCGCCACGCCACCACGTTCGAATGACATACCACGTCCAAATGCCCCAGATCCTCGACGACACATGCAACCATCGCCTCCACCTCGCCTTCCACTGAGACGTCCCCAATCACGCTGCACACCTTCCTTCCGCCGTGTTTCTCGAGGATCTCGTGGCTTACTTGGTCCAAGCTTTCTCGTGAGCGCGCCAAATCATTGATAGCCATATCATAGCCGTCGTCGGCCAGCCGCAGTGCGATTGCCCTGCCTATTCCTTGAGCAGCACCAGTAACAAACGCGACGCCTTTGGAGGCCATTGGTAGCAATGGGAGGTGATGTCATTGTTCTGATTCAAAGCGTGATATAAGTCTCGGGACCCGAGACTTAACATAGAAGGAACTACTACGCCACTCCAGATGACGATTGGGGTACTAGTAGAAGGAGACTGCAGTCCTCTCAGCCGGAGCGATAAGTTCAAGTCCTGGGTCGGTCACATTTCGAGTCTCAGGCAGGATTTTTCTGGGTCTCGGCACGAAGGATTGTGCGTGGGATGCCTCAAGTGGAAATGGGGGACGCTGGCGTATCATCTGTTGCTTGTTGCTTGTTGAATATGAAGTGATGACAGTGATGAAGAAGCCTTGCTGTTGGATCGGCAGCTTCGGCTCAAGTGGTTGCCGTGATTTTGAAATTGAATCACAGCGATCTGTCAACCACCTCCACCTATCAAACCCTCTGTTGACGGTGGTGAGCAGTAGCGAGTCCGTGATGCTTCTGATACTTGTCTTCTCAAGTGAACCGTGAGCCTAGGCCCCACATGTTTGCTGATTTTTTTGCAGTGCCACGCAGTACGGTCCGAAAGAACGTACTGCGGTTGTACTACGGCGTTGGGAGCTCACTACATACATGGCTCACCGTTGACAAGGCCCCGTCTGTGACCCTGCTGAACTGAATGCTTCTCCCTTGACATAGATGCTCATTAAGTCCACTTGTGTTTGCGCACCGCGTCAAGTGAAATATGTGCAATATGGACAAAGAAATTGCACTCTGCGGGTGAGCTCACTGAATCCTTGCAAACGACCTTTGAAAACATTTGGCACAAAGTAGGGCAAGAACTTCTGATGCGAAGTTTCCGTCCAGGAGTACCCTACAAGACTCCATCTGGGAAAGAGACACCGACGTCGATGTCAGCCGCCACTGAAGTAAAGTGCAGCCCTGATGACTGGCTCTGAGGTCCTTGCACCCGCTTCTCGGTCTCTTCACTTATGCTCTCAATCAATTGATTCAATGGCACGCACGTTCAATCGCTTCTTGGGTTGGCATATGTCCGCGTATTTTTTTTATTCCTTCTATCTCTCACCCACCAAATGACCCTCGCCCTCCAGCGCACAGACCACTGCGAGGCATAAAATCCACCACAGAACTCGACTCATACCTCATTCTACAGTTGTACAATCTCTACCCCACAATGAACTCCCGCATCTCGTCTGTCTTTGCTTTCTTCATGATCGTCGTCTTTGCGCTCGGTGTTGCTGCCACTGAAACTGTCACCGTCACCCAGGCAGGTCCCCATGGTATCATCTGAACTTGCCCTTGTTCACCCATGACCGTCTTTTCAAAGACCCTTCCCCCTGCACCGACGGCGACTCGCCCACCTGCAAGCTCCTGCAACACTGGGGATCTCCAGTGCTGCAACAGCGTCCAGGCTGTATGTATCACTCCCACTCAATATACAGGCTTCACTTTGTCCACCACCGTATGAACCATCCTCCGTACTGATCACTGCTATATATCTATCAACAGGCGAACTCCGGTCCACTCAGCCTTGTTGCCGGCCTGCTCGCCACCCTCGGCCTAGCTATTTCCCCCGTCAACGCCCTCGTCGGCATCACCTGCTCTCCCATCAATATCCTTGGGATTGGCGCCGGAGGCAGGTGCACTGCGCAGCCCGTCTGCTGCGAGAACAACAGCTTCGTACGTGGCCCCGGCCTTCACCTGCTTTTCTCTTATCCTTAACTTACGTCGATCCAGAATGGCCTGATCGCCATCGGCTGCAACCCCATTTCCATTGGTCTCTGAATTATGTAGGACATGGCCGTTTTGTATATGTCGCCGTCGGCAGTGTGGTGTTCGTAGTCACACTGTATAAGTCAGTAGGGACTGCGGATGAAGTCTGGCGCAGGTCCCAGCGGTCTTTACGAAAATTGTCTCCCCACATCTGATGAAAGGTTGTTCAACATGTCATGTGGAAGGCCTCGGCCGTTGATAACTCACCGGTAATAGAGTGCGCCATCCATGGAGGATACAACGTTCCCTACGGGTGCGCGCGGAGCCTCCCTCGGACTCAGTTGTCAGTGATTCCACGACGTCCCCACTCTTTCACTGTGGCGCAGTTGTCACAAAGAGCCTCGGGAATATGAGCAGCAGTTGGATGGGATGTCTGTACCTGCTGTTTGTGTCAATCCTCGAACCGGGAACTTCATTCAAATTGAGCCATACGCCGCCATCCTTTCCTCTCCTGGAAATCGACACATCAAGCATTATTCCAAGTCAGAGGGCCAAAATCATTGGTATGGATACCTTGTTGTCCTGTCACAGATGACGCGCCGATAGTCCTACCTCCACCTCCCTGCTTGATCATCTGCTTCACTGTGTATGTCGGATAGAAAATTGGCAGAAAGCCCATTCGTAGACGCCGACTCTAAAGACCAAACAGAACGGTTGATTGAGGCACGAATACGACTAGCGAAGGGTTTGGCGACTATCTACGACGATAATAAGATTGCGAGTCAACAACTTGGCGGTACGGCCACTCACGATGCTGAGCTGTCCCAGGTTGTTTACGACTGTATCGACCATCCCTTCCACGCTCTCCTGGCAGGACACATCGCCGACCGCTATCCTGGATCCACACCTTCCTCCCCATTCCCATGATCTCCCAGCGCATGAAGTTCCGCACGCGCAGCTGAGATATCATTCACCCCAATGTCGAACCCGTCCTTAGCAAGCCGGTAGACCGATGCCGCATCCTATTCCCTGGAAGCGCCCGTCATGAGAGCTAGAAAGACGCCATAGGGGTTGGATAGGGCTTGAATTTGGCTGCAAAAAGTTGCCGCCATGTGCTGTAGGATTCCAGATTCCAAATACTATCTCCAGCCCCAGTTTCCGATTGGCGCACGGAGGCAGTGCAGTCAGCTCGATTCATGGGGACCAGTCACCCCCCCAAGCCCAAGCAACTTGTTAAAATTGACCTTTCCGCTTTGCCCGTTCACGGAAGGCTGAGAAACTCAGCTCAAGTGGAGACATAGGAAGTCCGTCCCAAAAGTACTCTAGAAGGAAATTCTGGCAGTAAAGAATTGAGCTGGTGCAAAGAGACAACCAAGTGAAGTATAAGTTGAGGTACACGGCCCCGGGGTTGACAGTGGTTTGGGCAATTATTGACGAGCGGGTGTTTCCGAAACTTGTCATTGACTTTCACTATGTCCGCCAGATACGAGCGCCTGCCCACCGCGCCCTCCTCCGACGATCTTCCTCCGTCCTCGCCGTCGTCGCCCGCCTATGAGTTTGAAGTAGAAGATGGCCGCCCGCGGCCGCCCACATTCCCGGTCGACCCACGGTTCCACCAGCCCACACCCTCGCCCTTCAGTCGAGCGGCCCTTCTCATATTTTTGGCATTCATGTTTTGGCTGGCGTTTCATCTCAGACAGGCGGGTTGGGTGGGACTTCTTGAGTAGGGCAGGAGGAGGAATGGGTGAATGTAAGGCAATGGTAACCCCATAGAATTTGGTGAGTGATTGGTCAACCGAGACCTTGCATATGGAGGAGGGGGACAACTTGGTAGCTGACTTTTCTTTTTGATATTTTATAGTAGACCCATAACCGTAAAACGCACACCGACATGTCGATATCTCGAAGCTCCGTGCTAGACCACTGCGGACTCGAACGGACATTCTTCCGCGCTCGGAACACACCCAGCTCTTTTTTGTTTACTAATTCTCCCCTGGGGGGTAGGATGTATCATACCCTCGTTTTACACCACGCACCAACCACACCGATCACCGACGCGTCGCACACCGCCAGTATCTATAACACCCCTTTTTGTCTGAACTTTCGCAGTACTTACTTTTGGACGCTTCGACTGAGACTCCACCACGATAATCATCCTAGACTGCATACACCAGGACGTGGTGTTTGGTTTTGACTGTGGATAGACAACCTACTGTCGCATTGATTGAACAGTGATTGGTTCTTCCTGGCATGATCACAAATGCAGCGTCTCAAGCTTGATGGTGAAGACCCGTTGCATCCTTCTCGGCTTGTTGGATGTGTACTGAGTGAAGGCATTTGGTGCGATTCAAGCCATTACTATTTTACTTTCATTCGGCTTACCCTGTGTTTCTGTCTTGAATGTGTTGTAGTGTTACAACATTTGAACAACGCTCCACTTATGTCAATCCATCGCCACTTCCAGACTGGGCGACAGAACAAGATGAATTATGCCTCTTGGGGAACGCCTTTTCCCGACCCAACACCGTGTGTTTGTACATCCATAGTAACCATATGTACATAAATTCAGAAGACCTTCTGCCCTGAACCTCATCTCTCACGAGCTGTGACGAACCTTTTTCTCTTTACGACCCAGACAAGGACTCCACAGTCGATTCTTAATTGCAAGGTGGAGTGTCTGAACAATCCCTCTGGCGTCAGTGCTGACCTGTACTAATGCCTCTCACGTTGGGCCTCTTCAAGGGCGCGATCAGGACCCCTCTCAGCGTAAAACCCAAGATCTTACCCGGTCGCTTCAACGCGAAGTTCTCGACGCATGTCGTCCCCCAGCGACCCAGTTTATCAGACTGGACCAATATGGCGTCCGCTGCCCTGACCTTTTGTTCATTTTCGTCACCGTCGCGCCACCTGTCCCCATCTCCCCACGACTTCCATCGCCTGTCACAGAGTATGCTACGCTATGGACCTCCAAGCTTCAATGCTGAAAGTCGACTTGGCTTCAAGTGAGGCTGGAGGAATTGTCGAGCTTGCGTGTCGGGATATCGACGCGCGTCCATGAGACCCTGCCCAACACAGCGAGAGATGTACCGTCCAAAGGGAACGTAATGCTCATAAAGCCAAAAATCCAAGGCTGACTTCGGGCTCGTGTTCTCGCTGCTCTAGGCCTTGAGCTCATGTCCTATTCAATCTTCTGGGGTTCTATAAGCTACCGTAACTTGTGCGCTGTCTCTACTCCAGAGAGGCGATCTTTCCGGGCCAAAACGCCTGTCCTCCTTTGTTTGCCCCATACCACGGCAAGTCATGCGCCAAAAGGACTCTGACGCGTGGTATCTCCAACAGCTTCCTGATGCAAAGAATATGCTGCTCCGCCGCCTCCTTATCTAGGTGCACACACCTTGAGAAACCTGCGACCTTGACCTCGGCGATGTCTCCCTTCCCCGTGATCAGATCCCAGTGGTGTGCGCTATCCCCCGCGAGGTAAATCCAAGCACCGTCCGCGGACGTGCGCGCGAGGACGTTGATGTGGCCTGGAAGGTGACCTGCTGCCTCGACGATGTATAGGCTGCCGTCGCCGTAATAGTCCAGTGCGCGTGAGAAGGGCCCGAGTGGCTGCCAGTCGGTCGACGAGACGTATTTGGTGCGCTCAGCAGGTAGGAGATGGTTCAGAATTACGGCGTTGGGGTTCTGGGAAGAAATGGCGCTCGGGATGTGTCTCGATTCCTCGCCGACGAGGAATGTGCTCTCCGGGAACAGCGATGGATCGCCGGCATGGTCAAAGTGGACGTGGGACAGGCAAACTGTGGAGATATCGGAAGGCGATGTGCCGCCTTTGGCAAGAGATTCGACGACGTCCTGCGGGATGTCTACATTTGCTGTCGTTTTGATTATTTCGAGGGTACGCGGGGGAAGATTCTCCCAGTCTTTGCGTATCCCGAGGTCGAAGACGAACTTGTCGTGCGTGGCGGAGTGCTGAAGGAGGAAAGCCAGCGACGGCACGGTAATGAGGTCGTCGGACGTGACGCTTGTGGTGAAGTGGGCTAGAGAAACCCTGATTAGCCCCGCTTCCAGTGCTGATACATCGCAGTATGCTTGGTTCGCGCTTGCTGGTGGAAGAGACATGTTCAACGGGTTAAGGTAGCGTGGGCTAAAGTCGCGGACTCTGTCGGGGGTGTATGTTTTTGGAGCTTCTGCACCACAGTCTGTCGGGGGGAATTGCGCTTCTCTGTACGTAGAGGGTGGTTTTATATACAATCGTTACCACTCAGCCAAGGAGTGGTTGGTAACCCATTATGGGAACTCTGGCGGCCGGCAAGCATCCTGGTTCTTCGATGACATACGGAAATTGGGTTTGGTCAGGTGCGACTAGTGTCAAGGCTCCTTGGTGCATCGACGCCTTCACACACTGTCCTGTTTATCTCCCGAGGTCATCGGGAAATCCATGAGACTACGATGTATGTCCTGCAATGCAATGCATGATCATTTTGCGATGGTGCGCGCATGCCTGACAGAAGATGGATTTCCGGCAGTGCCAAGTGGCCGGCGGGAAAGAACACAATGATGTTTTGACACTCCTCTCAGCTCTGGCCAATTTCTCGTTTTCTTGTTCCCAAATGGGCTTCGATCTCTGCAAAGCAACTGTGGAAGCCTGCGCCAGATCACGGAATACAGACGCGCGCAATCACCTCCCTTCCAAGACCAAAGGTTTTGAAGAAACTCCCAAAGCTTCACATTCAAATTTACTGTAAGCTAGTGCTAGATACAAGCTAGATAGCTAAATTTTATGCTTTTCTGTGTCCTGTCGCGGTCCTCCCTAGGCTTGCACGCTTCGGGAAATTCTTGGCCATGCCCCCACTTTTGGCACTCTCATTGTTTCAATTTGATTTTGGCGGAGGGGTCCTCTCAGCGCCTTTTACAGCGTCAAATCTTGTGGGTTTGTTGCTCCACGTATGTGTCAGAACAGATCTGCGACTGACAATAAAAGCCTTATGGGCTCGCCATTTTGAGCGGCAGTTCATCCTTTCATCTATCATGTCTGATGTCAGCGATCCCGGAGTTTCGACCGCTTGTGGACGGTTATGAGCGTACTGAGCTGGCAGCCTGGATCCGGCTCACGTCCACGGTCCAGTGCGGCATACATTTGCACGTGGAACACGTGGGAGGCAGCGCCGACTCCCTTCAACACAGAACCTTCAAGTCGCCACCACAAATACTATGGATCTCCAGCTAAAGAACGTCCACGTTGTTGTTACCGGTACGTGATTTGTACAAATGAAACCGTTCACTCAGCGTGAATTTCTGGTTAATAGGCGCAAGCGGAGGTATTGGACTGGAAACTGCTGAGGTGTTCCTGCGTAATTCATGCTAAGCATTCGCTGAACTTTCCCGATCTTATTCTTGCTTGTATAGAGCAGGGCGCAAAGGTTACCGCGCACTACAACTCAAACAATAAGACCTTACAGCCCCTGATCGCGCGGTACGGTGCGGACAAAGTACAGGCTCTTCAAGCAAATTTGACTCTCGAGGGAGAGGTATCGCGACTTTTCTCAGAGGCTTCCGCATCATTTGGGACTGTCCAAATCATCATCGTTAACCATGGCGTCTGGCCTACTGAAGATCAGCCCGTGGTCCAGATGTCGCTCTCTCAGTGGAGATCCACAATGGACATTAACTTGACTTCCTCGTTCCTGGTCTGCAGGGAATTCCTGAAGGGCTTGCAAGGCGCTTCAGATAGCGTGAAGGACTATGCCTCAATTCTTTTCATCGGGAGTAGCTCTGGTAGATTTGGTATGAAAATGACTTGCGCCACCCTGGGATTCTCGTACTCAGGAGCTGATTCATGTCCTATGGCAGGCGAGGCGGGTCATGCAGATTACTCTGCTTCGAAAAGCGGTATGTACTCGCCATGTAACAGTCTTGAGCACGCAAATGACAGTCACAGCCATGATGTACGGCTTCACTCTGACACTCAAGAATGAAATTGTCAAGATAGCGCCCAAAGGTCGCGTCAATTGCATCGCGCCAGGTTGGGTTAAGACGGTGAAATCCTTTTCTAATATGTCATTTATAACAGCCGACTTACGCCAACGTCTAGCCCATGGCTGAAGAGGCATTGAAGGATCCGGACGTAGTGTACCGTGCGATGGCGACGTGAGGGTCATAGATCTCGCTTGTGCCATAAGCAAGCTGACTTATTGCGATTAAGGACTCCCATGAAGAAGGTTGGCTTGCCAAGTGACATTGCGAACCAAGTTGTGATAATCTCTTCACCTCGCGTGTCTGGACACATAACGGGAGAGGTCATCATGATTACCGGTGGGCTGGAAGGTGATTTTTTAGAATAACGACTTGAAACATGTGCTTCACAGTTTCTGACGGTCACGGTATACAAGGTCGGCTCCTCAACCTTCCCCAGGACATGTAGAGAAAACCATCATGATACGCCATTCGCATAGACATCTGACAGCCGAATCTCAACCTCATCAAGCAGCGTTGTGGGTAGACCAAATGATAACTGCCGTTGAAGAACACGCAACATGTGCGTATGATCAACTGCAGAGTTCGACGCCACACGAACCTTTTTTCGGCGATCATATACGCTGTGGCTATATAGTAGCAGCCACTAGTTTCACACAAAACCTTAGCGATGTGAAGTGGGAGAGTCTATGTAAACCCCAGATCTTATTGCGACGATCGCCGCGACCATCAGATCCTGGCACTTTTTTCTTGCCAGTGACGAGAAGGACATCGACCGACGTCGAGGCAACGTACGTAGAGGCGGTACTTCGCACCAAGCAACAGGCTCACCGATTTTGTATGGGAGTGCCTCCGACGATCTATTTCGTTTTCGCATGGTTCGAATGCAGCCTTTGTATCGCACATGGTGTCGGCTCGGTGTATGGGAGGGGACGCGTCACAATCATTGCGCGAGCTAGGTGTGTGTATAGCATATGCCCCTCCTTTCCCTGGTGTTCAGAAGTTGCCCAGATTCTGGCCAAAAGCAGCCAACAAGAGGATGAGTCCACTCGACAATGTGCTGCGCAGCGTGACAATGGAGATGAGATCCCTCAATCATCCTTGCCTCCATGCTCGAAATCACTTCACAGCCCTCTTCGGTAGACGCCGCAACGTAGCGCTCGCTAAAACGACATTGGTCCGGTCCGAGTCGTCGTTAGTGCAGCCGCAGAGTCACAGTAACCGCGAGCTTCATATGTATTTGGGAGGACTTGCAGCTTCAACCACACGAACACAACCATAATCGAGAGAAATAGCGCGGATACGCGAGCCATGGCTTCCTCGAAGATTGAACGTAACCATTAGATTTCGAAGATGTGTTATGTAATTGCAGAAAAACAAAAAAAGAAAACCGCCTGGGGTAGGGGAAGGCGTGAGCGTAGCGCAGCATGAAGACAATACAAGCAGAAAGCACGGCGTCAGACTTACCACAACCGCCACGCACAACCCGTCACCCACAGCCCACGAAAGACGAGGTTCGAAGTGTAACGAACGTTCACTTGCGCTGCGCGGGCTTCGTCCCAGGCTTCTTGTTGACCCTCTTGGCACCCTTCTTCCCGCTCCCCTTCGTCTTTCGTCTGCCCTTCTTGGTTTTGGAAATGGGAGGCGTCGGCGTCGGCCCGGGCGTCGCAGTCGGGCCCGCCCCGCGTATCCGTATCCTCCCATCCTTCAGCGTTTCAGTGATGATGGGGCTCGCCGCCGGCCTGAACTTGTGCTCTTTTGAGTATCTAGGAGTTCAGTGGTAAGCAACACATGTTTGCTAAAACTACGATTCCGGTGTCGGTGAAGTATATACCACGCACCTCGAAGCGTAAATGACCTTCGGCGCCTTCTTCTCCCTCCACAGCGATTGGCGCATGCGCAGTGCAACCCAGAACAGCAGGAGCGTGAACACGATCAGCGCGAGACGCTTTAACGGTGATGGCGGAGGCTGGTGGAAGCGCGTGTCCTGTTCCCGTTCCCGGTGTGCCGCCTCCGTGGACCTGGAATTAGAGGCAAGAGCCGTGTCTCGCGTCGATTTCGCATCGTTTGTGGTCGACTCAGTTTCCGACTCGATATCGCTCTCGGTCCCTGTATCGTTTTCTAAGCTCGACAGAAGAGGGTCCTTTTCGTCCAAAGGAGGGAGGTCTGCGGCGGGAGGAGCTGCCATGAGAGAAGGTAAGTATAGAGATGGAAATGCTAGAATGTGAATAAAGAGTTCATTAGGATTTCCAAGGATTGAGTTGGCGCTTATGTAAGCGGATAAGAGGCCTCACCAAGGAAACTTTGCTCTTCGACACACAATGATATGTAAGGATTCTTTAATCCCTTCAAATCTGTTGTATTGGCTCAATAAAGCTCGAATTGCCCTTTACCAGTACGCGCCGTCAGTAGTACTTCTCTGGCACTCGGTACTCTGGCCAAGCTTTCCAAGGAGCTATATCGCATGGCTTCATAGGGGTGGCCTGCTGACGATGAAGCGAAATGTCTTGGATGGGTACTTTTTCGTTGTACCCGCTGTAGCGCGTTTTCATCGTTCATCGCAGAAAGTGAGCCCTAATACCTAATACTGGTGTAGGACTGCTATACTAGTAGGCTACGAGCGCGTCCAAGGTATGCATCTTTTCGTTAACGCCTCTGAGTGATAATGGATGAGCTATATGACCGGCGACTTCAAACTTTTTGGACTCAGGTTCGGGAAATGTGATCCCCGCACAGAACACAGAACACGGTCTGCTTCTGTGTCTATGATGCGGCTTTTGTGCTGCGTCGTGTCCTTCACCTCAGGCTTCAACGCGTATTCTGTTCTATACTTTTCGGGATCGTCGTCGCCGAGCAGGTCTTTTCTTCCCTTGATCTCCTCCGACTGCTCCGATTCCACCCACCTCACCACCAAATGAGGACGGTCTCGTCGTCTAACTCAGACTGGCCGCGGACATCGCTCCTATCGTCTTCTGCGTTACTTCGTTTTCTCGCTCGACCAGACTAAGCCCTCTGCGATAACACTGTCCTGAAAGCTGATACAACTTCGCCCAACTGGCAACATCCAATTCATTATGTAGTTCTCCAATCATAAAATTTCCAGGACTCAAGGCATTAATGGGTAATGGGGTAGTGGTAACCTGGGTCGTTGCCATGGCTCAGTTGTAGATCCGGACTCGACCCGCCGAGGGTTCGATTCCCTCTTAATGCATACTTGTTCAAGTATGCTGTTTTAATCTGTCTCAGAAACACATTCTCTTATCCATTTCCTGCTGAAGGAGTCAACGGGTCTGACGACATGACGGCAGGGAGCATCATGCTGTCAGCTTGAATTTTTCTCAACCTCTATATACCCTCTTTCGTTATGAGGGCTCCTTGCGGGCACCTGACATCCTACAATCAAGAGCGCATGCGTCTCTTTGCTGCAGAGTTTCCATTTCTGTGCATTTAACCTCAGTGAGAAGAACAGTAGGGCTTCAAAGTTTTGCTCTATGGAACACACTCGGACTCGGTGTCCAGTGCATCTAGCTCAGAGAGATATCGGCGAGTCCTTCCTTCAAGCCCCAAGTTTTACGCCAGGCCACGAGGATAGACCTGTGTTACTAATTTCCTATCTCGTCTAGAGTCTACCTCGGAGGTAAGTAGTCGCATCCTGATGCATCAGGTGCATCAGGTGCACGTTCAACCGTCGCTCCCCGCTTAGTACTTAATGGAATCCGCGCCGGTGACGTTGGGATCCCGTAAACATTGATTGATGGTGTCGCAGCTCGACGCCGGGCACATCAGGTGTTCATTCATTCAACCTTGCCGTGGTGCCCTATCTACATCAAACCGTCGAAACGACAACGTCGAGATGACCTCGGTGAGCACTGTGCCCATTCTTTCAACTCTTGAATATGTGAAAGCCTTGTGCGGCATCAAGGGAACCCAGGCTTCCGTCAAGATTTCTCCCTCTAGTTTTGAGCACTTGCGTGTCCGGCCCACATAACACAGGCTGTGCTTGAAGTCCTCCCCTCAAACTCCACAGCTGCAGCAGAGCTTCGCATTCCGCTATCAGTCCATTGAGAGTGGCGTAATGGCATCAGATCGCACATGAAGGACCTCGTTACGCTAATCCGATGGAGTCGCGGCCGGATACTATTGTATAAATTTCCCAACTAATCCACCGCAGGATCGCAATTCTAAGCCCGCGAACAGGCCATGGCTGCGATATCTTCACTCGGTGTTGCTCTTGTAACAGGCGCCTCCAAAGGTATAGGACGGGCTATCGCTTTAAGGCTCGCCAAGGACGGCTTTGATGTCGGGGTGAACGACTTGCCTGGTGCCCGAGAGGGTCTCGATTCATTGAAGAGGGAGATCCAAGCAACTGGTAGACGGGCAACAATTGCTGTCGGCAACGTCTCGAAGCAGGAGCATGTCGAAGAAATGATTTCGACTGTGGTCAAGGATCTAGGACAGCTGAGCGTGGTCAGTGTATTCCTTCTCTATGTATATGTCTGTGGATGGCTGCTGAACGATGAACATTTATGAACGTTCGACGTAGATGGTCGCCAATGCCGGCCTGTGCAGATCAACCGACATCACAGAGAGTAAGTCAAAGCTATGGGAGCTTGCGCATCGTGTGCCGCATGATCACTGCCGCATCTCATCGTGATCTTCGCTTTTCGTAGCCGACGTAGAAGAGTGGGATCAGGTCTTCGCTGTCAACGCCCGTGGCGTATTCCTGTGCTATAAGTACGCCGCCACACAGATGATCAAGCAAGGAGGTGGTGGCAGGATCATCGGCGCGTCCTCGGTTGCTGGAAGACAGGGTATGTACCCTCTCAGTTATTTTCTGTAGAAATGCGACTTTTCATCTTGTTCAGGAACGGAAGGACTGGGAGCGTACTGCGCCACGAAATTCGCCGTCCGTGGAATAACCCAAGTAGCAGGTTGGTCAAATCTATATTGAGTTCCGGGCCTGCGGTGGAGACCATGCTGACATGAAACTTGCATCTCAGCGAAAGAGTGGGGCCGACATGGAATCACTGTCAACGCGTATTGCCCCGGTATGTATGTTCCATAACATCGAAATATATCCTGGACTGATTGTTGCCCGAGTTAGGAATCATCGAAACTGATATGCGTGAGCGGGTATCTCATCATCCTGTAGATCTACTCTGACAACCACCTTCTTTCGCAGTCGAAGACCTCTTCAGTGGACGCCTCTCCGCTGTGCGCCATGTGGTACGGCTCTTGCGCTCGGCGTCCTTCTGTAAATATGGGATGATGTACATTTGCACAGATCAAGGAAACCTGTGCTCTCGGTCGCCATGGTACAACAGCTGACGTAGCCAGCATTGTATCTTACCTAGCCTCCAAGGAGGCTCATTTCATCACCGGTGAGGAAGAATTCTTGGCTGCTGTCAGCGTTTCCTGAGCATCTTGTCCCGGATGTGACGGCACACAGGTCAAAGTGTGAGTTCAATTCTGTGTTTTCCGCCTCACCTGGTTCACCATGCCCATTAGATCGGCGTGGATGGTGGGAGACATTTGTGAGAGCATGCCAGTGGTTGGCTCAATTATGGTGCTTCCCCCCTGCCTCGTATCACTTACGTCCAAACGCCATTTTGAATAAATGTATAGCGAATAGCCACAGAGTCACGTACCTGCGCTCTTTCTCTCTCGTCTCCACACTTCTGCTGCCGATGTTGAGTCGTGCGGGCCTCTTGAGTCCTCCCAAATAGATGTGCCCAAGTGCGCAGATTCCGGAACGGGGGAGTATTTACTGTTACATTGGGGCTGCACAACGACGACGACTCGGAGATGACCACCGCTTCAGCGAGCGCTTAGTACTGGACAAGTTGCAAGGACTACCGATGGCTGAGAAGTGATTTTGAGACACCTTTGATATGATGATTGTGGCGCGTTGGTGTTTGGTGATGTTGTGCTGAGGCTTGTAACCTGTACGGAATTTGCAATGAACTCGTTCCGCTCACTGACAACTTGTGGCTCCGTAAATTGCCCTACACAACCCTAACAATGGCATTGCGTGCCACAAGCTCAAACTCGCATGAAAATGGCCCAGGGTATACCAGCGGTATGTATCAGAGCTTGTTGTCACCCTGGGAAATGATGTCGAAGGCTCCGTGCTGATGGGAATGCATCGTCATATCTGCTCTTCCTGGCCTCACCAACTTCTCTGTCAACATGCCTATGGTTACTCGAACACGCCGCGCCCGCGCACGCTATGCAGACATGCAAATGGACTCCGATGTAGATATGGACGCTGAGGAGCAAGGACGCATCGAAGAGCAGGATAATGACGACGAGGACGACGAGGGGTTGAACGTGGACATTGAGGCGGTAGCAGAGGGCGAAGGAGAGGACGACGATGGGGACACAGAGGAAGGGGATGAGGATGAGGACGACGCCGGAGACGAAGACGATGATGACCAGGAGGACGAGATCCAGTCCGACGCCGAGGCTGCAAGGACATCGTCCACCACGAAAGCATCTGGGTCTCGACTCAAGATACGCCTCAAGATACCAAAACAGTCTTCTAGTCGATACGAAACACCCGTGGTCGAATCCGAAGACTCTATGTCCGATTCTCAGCCGTCTACAAACCGACCTATGACTGCGCGTCAGGCTGTCCTTGCTAGCGTCGTCGACTCCTCGCATGTCTCTCTTACTGGCTCTCGTCAGAAGAAGGCGCCACTCAACGAAACTGAGCTTGCTCTCCGACGAGAAGAAACGGCTCGGAAGCGGCGAAACCTTACAGAGAAGAAGCTTGAGGATGAGAAGGTATGCCGCCTCCTACATCGCTATACATTCGGAAACTCATACGTATGACAGGCAGAGACGATTAACCGTCTCCTGAAGAAACAATCTCGCCCGCGAAATAAGCGCACGACTGCCCAGCGCGAGAGCATGGACGACGTCGCCCCGAGCTCCATGGCCGGCACCCGCTCAAACTCCAACTCCACGAACAACCAGTCCGTGCGGAAGAAAGTCCTCAAGAAATCCGTGGACCAGGATGCCGGCAACGAGGAGGACGGCATGGATGAGGATAATGAGGACGACGAGCAGCCCGAACGCGAGGTACCGATACCCACCATGTACCGCTGGGTTTCGACTTCGCGAATACCGCCGTCTCAGGAGGGCGAGGCTTCCACGGAAGGGCGGATGCGGATAACGTTTTCTGTGCCGACGTCTGTGCTTTCCTTGCCCGAAGCCGGTGCTAAGGGTCTGCCTGACGCGATACCGACTGATGAGAAACCATTGCGGGCGAGCACGCGGCCGACACAGTGTGGGGTGCCAGGTTGCACGAATCCATTCCGCTATCGTTTGGTCAAGGACTGGACGCGAGGCGCGTGTGGAATTTCTTGCCTGAAACTCTTGGAATCGAGGATGGACACTGCGACATAACAGATCTCCATGTGCTGCTGCATCTTTGCCTGGATTCCTTTTTGACTATGGTTACTTACAGTTACAGGTACTAGCCCCCAAGCATCTACTTATGTCTCTTCTATACCCCATGGATATTGCGATCCTCTCTGGCGCTGTACCATATCTATGTTTTGTATGTAGATTATATATATATGTGTGTGTAGATCCCGTCCGCTGGGAGTTGGTATCTGTAGAGCTAGAGTAAAAGCAGGCTCCTAGAACCATCCACTCGAACCGCTGCGTTTTCGCACTCCGAGAGGCCACGCAATGTTTTATATGTTAGAA
>JABCKJ010000334.1:0-23279 GCA_018850815.1 Asterophora lycoperdoides
TGTCCCAAATCTTCCCCGCAAAGAAGCCTATTGATTTTCAAGGGTTTGTCACGCTTTGAACCCTGACGTTTGTTGCTCTTCACTGAGTTCTATCTTACCTTTTGGCTCTACGGGTTTCCATGGGGGCAACCGTCCTGGCCGCCTGGCGCCACTGGAAACCTATATGTAGTAGTACCCTTACATAAGAAATTCAAATTCCTGCTATGACAGAGTTACGGGATGGAAATGCTTGGAAATGGCAACTCGAAGGGCTCGACTACTTATTCTTCACTGAGTCGTTCCAAAAACCGGGGTTGAGTCTTCTGTATACGTCGCAGGGTCGATTTGACGAAATAATTGTGTAGGTAGTGAGGACTCATTGTGGTGCGGTGGTTTTTTCGTGGAGAAGAGGGGCTGAGAACACAGTGAGAGACACTTCTTTGAGGATACCCTTACCCACTTCACATCCTGCTTAGTGAACGCAGCCAGCATTTTGCTCCCTTCCAGTGTGGGTAGTTCCTGTTTGTGTCAATAAACCCTATATCTTTGACGATGTGGCACTTTGATCTCATGCAAGTGCTATCAGCGAAGCTGTCGAGCTTTCTTTTCCACAAAAGTAGCGCCGCTATATGTGACAGTCCCAGCCTGCCGCCTTTGATGTTACGTCTCGAGATCCGGAGACCGGCCTTGAACACGTGATGCTGCCCAAAACGTTGTGGTGCATAGTATTACTATTAGAGTTCGCGTCGAGCTTCCGAGTCGACTTGAAGAACGGGAAACAGCAGTTCCTCCTCAATGGTATGGTGGTGATGTATCGTGGCGAGCTACAAAGAAAACACGGCTCAACCGTAAATCGGATTAAAAAAAGTGCACACTGGGCGGCAGGGCGTAAATAGCATTCAACCCACGGATGAACATGGTATGTGAGATAGACATCTCGCCGTTTGGTGCCAGATTCTCTGCCACCACGAGGAATGCCAAGCGTGGACACGTATATGGGGTTACTATACTGACATAGCCTGATATGCAAATATATCATCCCAGTCTCCTGGCGGGCGTACTGAACTCAAAGTCCTCAGGTGAGTTGGTTGACGCAGGAAAGAGGATACGACGACATACGTAAGAGAGCGTACGGAGCAGGCATGATGGGCGTTCACAATGAAAGATTTCTGCGGGACATTCAGTGCCAGTGATGCATGCGCTGCGATGCACATGAGACGCGTCGTGGCCCGAGTAAACGCCACCATCTGATTCGACCGGGAGGGGGGGCACGGCGCAGAGGCATTGCTTGAATAGGTATAGGAACACGTGGTAGACTCCGGAAAGGCCGTGTCAGGGGAGAGTTGGACAACGACATACCTTTGCAACCTTCCTAATGCACAAAGACGCGACCAATCAACTGAGTTTGTCCACATATCCAATATTATAAACTGTACGCCAAAAACATACTACACAGAGGCGGCGCAAATGTTTTGGTCCAGTCCTGTCTACAAGTCGCCATGGGACAACCTGCGCTGCATGGACACAGTCCTCATATCATCTCCGGGCCTCTCCCTGCGCGTCTTTCGAGGCATCTCCGGCGACCCAGGCTCCGGCGATGTCCCGGTGCCATCCCTCACAGCTGGCAGTGACCCACTATCTTTCTGGCGCATCATGATCCCACCTTCACCGCCTCCGCTTGGGCCACTCCTCCCTGCAGGCGGCGTCCCACTTCTTGAGAGCGGGCCTAGTTTCTTTCCAATCGTTCCTCCGGATGACGACGAAGACGATGTATTCCTGAGCGACGGCGCGCTCCCGACCATCGGGCTCCCAACCCTCGCAGGTGTCGGGGAAGAGGTCTTATACAACCACCTGCGCCACCAGCTCGCCTCTTTCTCCTTCTCCCTCTCCTTCTCCTCGCGCTTTCTCTCAAACGCAGCCCGATACCGCTCATATGCATCCCGGAACGCGCGGTCCACGCGAGACGAGAAGATGAGCTCGCCGCGCGGGTTGGAGGCAGGCGGAATTGAGGGTATCGGGAGCGCGACGCGTGTGCCGGACGGAGACACTGAGCGCGGGTGCGGTCTTGCAGGGGACTGGGGACGCGGAGTGGGACTCAGTGATGAGTGCTCGTCGGGGCGAGGAAAGAAAAAGGCGAGCGGGTTGAGGGGGAATTTTGAGCGGAGGGGCGGTTTTCGGACGTTGAGATACATGTTGAAGGAGCGCAGGGCACGGTTGGCGTGTGGCACATACCTGCGAAATTATACATGAACGATACTAAGCTGCGGGGCACCAGACTCACTTGTTGGCATAAGCGATCTTCTCCGAATACATGCCGCTGGCAAAAAAGAGCACCAACGTAGTCACGCTCACGAACAGCAGTCCGCTCGCAAAGTACGGGTGTATTGTGACCTGCGTCTCCAGGGTGTAGATGTTGGGTAGCACACGCTGCAGGACCATGTTGTACGGTATCGCAAGCAGCGATATCTGGGGTGGTAGCAGCACCTCTGCGAGTAGAAAAGCTATGACCACCAAAAGCTGGACAAGAAACACTAATATGTGTCAGTCAAAGTATCCATCGGTACCACAGCTCCCTGTACCCACGTTGGTACCGCGCCTTTCTGCGCTGGAGGTTTGTTGCATTGGATTTAAGGCGCTCCTCAAAGAGCAGCAAGTCGCGGTATGTGGCGACATCGTTGGGCGGGTAGAAGGAGCCTTTGGGAGGAGGCGTCGACCGCGGGGGCATGTGTACAGGCAACCCTGTGTTGCTGTTCTGATTTCGGATGGGCGCCGAGTTCGCCGGCGATAAGATAAGATCCCCATTCCTTCAATCGATAAGTAGACCACGTTGTAACTCTTGCATTGTGCCATATCTACTCGTATAAACCTTGTATAAACCGGTTTCGAAACTGCCAATGTGCCTGCCGTTATGGGTCAAGCGCAGTCTGAATGTACTTCTGAGGGTGTACGCTGTTCCAAAGTAAGAAAGCTCTCAAACCGTCAAGTCCACGGGTTAGTTATGGGCTGTTCACAGAAATTGCAATGAAATGACATTCTGCTAAGGGTGGCGAAATGAGCCTGATTTTACAGCCGACCAATCCGACTCCCGAGGCGGGAGATCCACGACCGAGTCCGAAGAAACCCTGTATTCAACCACCTTACCTCCTCGTATCTCTATGGGTCTCCACAACATCCCTGGTGATGCGGGGAAATGTTTCGTCACCGCGATTGAATATTGAGGGCAATACAACTTCCTTCTTTCATTTTATCTGAGATTTGTTCCCGGCAGCATGGTAGCGTTGGGACTCTAAAATAAATTAGATCAAACGTTCGATGATCCTGCTGGTTCTTATAATTACTTGTGTCGATGTGTTCGCTAGGACTAATTTCGAGTTCGAGACAACTCAGTTGCAGAGGGTTAGTGCAGCTGAGCCATGGACTGCAACTCTGATCTCACTCATGTGACATGGCCCAACTCTCAGTCATACCATCCATAAACTCTCCCTGATCCCGAAGACCACATAGGTCTATCTGTATTCTTGAGCAGCGTGCTTTGTTACAACGATGGTCTAGCGTGGCTTGTATAGCCATCAACAAAGGAGCCAAATGCGGCGACGCGTTGTAAATTGGCCCCGGATTTGTACACCGACCCATTGACCAAAAGTTTCCTGCACTTCATCCTCCCTAAAAACTGAGTTCTCTATTCCCCACAAATAATGGTGGCTTCCAGATGCATTGCGGGCCCTTCTTTATCGTCCCCGTCGCCGTTGCGCGGCCTGGCCCAGACTCTCTCAGTTCGATCACGACGGAATGTGGGGAAGTGCAGAATAGATTGGGCTAGCAGGGCTTTTTCGAGCTCTTGTACTCAGTGCGACCACTACAAGACACTCGGTGTTCCTCAGGGAGCAACCAAAGCGCAGATCAAGGTCAGCTCAACCATTCATGTTGCCAATGACACGTATATCTGACGGAGCGGTGCCCCTTAGTCTCATTTCTATCAGGTGGGCCCTTAACGCTCACTAACGGACTTCAAAGTCTCATGTACAACCGATTGTCTCTGCGACTATATCACCCGAATCCCACCATAATGCGCAACCGCGGCGCTTGTTCCGTGTGCTTATAGCTGAGCAAAAAGCACCATCCGGATGTGTCAAAGGATGCAAAATCACCAGAGATTTACACGCGCGTGACAGAAGCGTACAAAGTGCTGAGTAACGATCGTGAACGGTATGTCCTGACTGACTATCACCTGTGCCTCCATTTTCGTGCGCTGCGCCATTCTCTTTATATCATTTACCTCTCAACAAACTCACAGTATACTCACTATATACCCGATACTAATAGCCGGATATACGACCGCTCCCTCCTCTCTCGCTCCGGATCTACGCACCCCGCACATCACCCCCGCGCACATTACCAGGCGAGCCCGGATGGCAACACCACCCACTACGGGTACCGCCCGCGGCCAGGCGCGACCTATGCCTGGGAACGTTCCGGGCGGCGTCCTAACGCCTCGACAGCTTCTTCCGCGTCATCTTCATACACCAATGCCAGCGAATTCTCCCGTCACCCAGGTGACTGGTCACGACCTTTCCAGCATCAGAACCCGCACACACACCCAGGGTCACAGGCGCGGCAGCACCCGGGGCAGGGCGCACATTACGACCCATCGGAGTATGTACACGGCCATACGGGGCGGACGCCGCGTCAGAAGGCGAACGATGAAGAGAAGGCCCTTGAACGAGTGCAACGGGTGAGTGGGCTGAGGAGGGCATTTCAGGTTGTTGCGTTGCTTGTGCTGAGTGCGGGGTTTGTGGGAGGGTGGAGATGAGTGTTTGCAAGAAGATTTGGGGAGATTTCTGCTGTTTACTGGTTGGAACAAGCGCACGCTGAATTCACTGAGCGGTTTCGACGTATCAGACTCTCAGAGCCCTCACAAACTTTCACCATTGATTATCTCTTGGCTACAGGCCGCCAGACTGCAGGGTAACTCAACCTTTGGGCTTGCAATTCAACCAATGTTGCGGTTGGCCATGCCATAGTTCTGTATGTAAATTCTGGGTCTTGTTTGACATGCAAGTAAGCAGAAAGGTAAAGGTGGGTTCGTTGTATGTACCTTTCTCCTCTTATTCACTGATTGTCACTTACAACTTGAGTCTACCCTTCTTTCTAGGAATGCTTACAGCCAAGCAATTTCCTCTGCTCTTTCTCACTGTTTGGAGGTTACTGGATCTCAGCGGAGCTAACAGAACAGCAAATAACTTACCCAGCGTTGCTCGTGACGAGTTGACCGACGTCTGTACTGCGAGGTTCCACTTCCTAGGCACTGATCAAGTTCCTTTCTCGATCGTAAAACCCCCTCACAAACCATCTGGGCAGCCTCAACAAGTGATTTTCCCCGACCTACACAAGGCCTCAGTGACGGAGCTCCGGGCAGGTTTAGACGCCGGCCATTTCTCAAGCATTGATCTCGTCAAGGTCTGTAAGTGTAACTATTTCGGCAGGCATAAATACTACTGCCAGGTTCTTCAGGTCCCGGACGACGCTGGCGTGGGCAAACAAGTGCTCTCATGCTGCTCACGAGCCCCGCTCAATCTCTGGCAAGACAAACCTTTCAGAACTCTCGCGCATGCGTGGCGACCTGGCGTCTGGTTGGTCGAGCAGGCGGCCAAACGACCAACGCATACTATTCAAAGGGAGATCCGTGCGGGTCATCTGCTGGTTCGGGCGTTGCTGTTTCCAGGACCATTGGTCTGGCCAACGCCAGCCTCGGGACCGAGACGGACGGGAGTGCAACTTGCCCTGTCGTCATTAACAATGTCGTCGGTATAAAGCCCACTTTGGGCCAACCTCACGAGCAGGAGGTACGTATCGCGGGGCCTTCACATCCATGGACCATTGGACGTTGATGCTGATCTGTTGCAGTGATACCAATATCAACACACCAGGACTCGGTGGGACAGGTGACACGATCCGCAGCTGATGGAGCGGCTGTTCTCTCCATTATCGCAGGAATCGCCCCGGAACGACAGATATACTTCCGCTCAACCACGCGTTGTTCCCGATGATACGAAGGCCCTACAAGCCCTGAAAGGAAAACGGATTGGTGTCCCTCGGCGCGTCTTCATGAACAGCTCGATCACCGATCGTCCCTTCGGAGATTTCTGAAGCCTCCGAAGGCGCGCTCGCGGTCTTGCGCAACCTGGGCCCTACAGTCGTGGACCCTGCCGACCTCCCCAGTGCCGACGAGATCTTTTGTCCTTGCAACTGATTTCAATGTGTTGTCGAACATCTGTCCTTCAGCTTGCGAGGCTCACCTTTTGCACCCAACCGCTGAAGCAAGAGATTAATGATCAGTTCGCCCGTCTCAGGTCAAAATCCGTCGGGCGTAAGAAGCCTCGCAGAAGTCATCAAGTTCAATAACGATAATACCAGTCTCGAAAAACCGAAGGGGTGTGAAGATCAGTCGATGTGAGCATCCCGCTATCCCTGTCTCAACGGGCCTCTCTAAATTAGGTTCATACAGTCTTATGACCGCCGAGGCCACTGTTGGTTTTGACTCGTCCTACTTGGCGCCGCTAACCATGACCTCTCCGCGACTCGCGGGATTGATGCTGCCTTGGAAATACACAATCTGGATGCTCTCGTACTTCCTGCCGATGGCTTTTTGTCGACTCCTGATGGTGCGCGTACTACCACTGTCCCAGAGCTGCTTAAACAATGCATTGCCATAGCATCGCAGGGTATCCCATCGTGACGGGTGAGTGGGCTTCAAAAAAACCACAAGTTAACTTTTTATACAGTCCCTTTGGGATGCTTAAGTGACAGTGTCGCCGTTAAAGTTGGTCGAAAAAAGAGAGACAGTACCTTGGAATCCCTTCGGCCTGTCCTTCTTCGGTACAGCGTTTTCTGAGTTTGACCTCGTTGGATTTGCCTATGCGTACGAACAGAAGACGCAGGCATGATTGGCCAGGAGAGCGTACGAGGCGGCTGTCCCAAAGACTCACTGGAGAATGGATGAAGAGCTTGTAGCCCGTCAACATCAAAAACGAGATTACAATGTGACGACCTGGAGTTATTGAGACACATGCCCGACCAGCAGGACTCAATCATCAATGCAAGCAATACGCCCAGATAAGGTGCAACTGGAAAAGATAATTTCTGGTTGGGAGAGAAGGCCAAGTCAAGTTTCATTGTGGCATTGAAGACTGAAGATTGAAGTCTGAGGAAGCTGAATGATTTATCAGAAAGTAAATACCGACGACGACGTGCACACTTGTACCACTTGTACTGTCTCGATAGCTAAGTGGTATAGCATGCGATTGCAGTTGCGTCCCAACCTATCGCAGGGTCCGGTGTTCGAACCACCGTCGGGACTAGCTGTATCCTGGATATTTTTGTCTTCCTCTACATGTATGTAGGTCGGAATAGTGCTTCTAGTAGCTACACATTAAACCACTTCTACTGAAAGAACTAGTATTGGCAGTATTTTATAATTTGTCTGTATACGCATGTACCGAAGCGTTCTAGATACTCTAGATACTTGGCATAAATGGTATCAGTTACCTCCTTCCCCCCCCTAAACTCTACCTTTCTGAGAAGCTCTCACACGGAGCTCTCAATCCTTTCACCTTCCAACTCTGCCTTCTCCCTCTCCCGCCCTAACCGTCCCTTCCCCCTCGCACGCTCCACAGCAGCCCACATGACCCGCGCCTCGCTCACGACACCCTCTTCTTCGTCAAGCTCCGCGTACGTGGCCTCGAACCGGTGTATCTCCTCCTCAAAATTCCAACATCTAAGTTCCTCTTCATCTGCAGCAATCTCGGTACCCGTAGGCGAACCCAAGACACGCCTAATATCCTCCAAGAACCGCTCCACCGTCGCCAAATTATGCGCCACGAGCAGCGCATGTGCGCTCATTTCGTGTGTATGCAGGAGGTGGTGGATGTAGGCGCGCGTGTAAGGCGCTTTCCCTTCACCCGCTCCATCCCGTGTGGCTCCGTAGCCGGCAGCACTCAAGGCGCCAGACACGATATCAACCTCGCTATGAACGATCCTCCTCTCACCGGGCACCGGCACAGGTTTACACGCGATACACGCACACACACCCTGCGCCGAGAGCGGCCTGAAATCCAGCGCGTACTTCACATCATACAGATTGCGCCCAAGCTGCTTCTTCACGGCTCCAATGTCCTTCTCACCATTCTCCGCGTGCGAGGACGACCCGATAGGAACAGCGCCAGCTGGGAACTCAAACTCCATTGCGATTCCCCGCCCACCCGCGTGCACGGCCCATGCGGCATCCACACCGTCCAAGCCGACGTCCCGCACCAGCCGCAGGATATCGTGCGGGCCGCTGGTGCCCGTCACGAGACGCGGTTTCGTTGAGGGCAGGGGGCCGAGGGAGGCGTGGAGAAGAGCGCGCTCGAGTTTGTGAGTTTTTGATCCAGGTATCGGTGGGGTCAAGTTGGCAGGGATAGCACGTGGCTCGCCAGCAGAAGCAGAAACCGCAGTCGAGGTTGAAGCAGGCTCAAGGCCCCTCCTCAACCCCACCAAGTCTACAACGTACCCACTGACACCCTCATCCAAATGGTTTAGGCCGCCCAGAGGCGCTGCTTCAAGCTCCGGAAGCGGCTCTAGAAGCGAGCGCGCGAACGCCATGCGAGCGGCAGGGGAGGTTGAGCCTGCGAGGGAGACGAAGATCCCCGGTGTTTGTGTGGGCGCTGTAGGGGTTGCGGAAACGGGCGTGGTTGTGGTTGTTGCGGTCGGAGCTGAAGGAGGTGCAGGGGCAGCATCACCACGAAAAACAGCAGCTATGAGCTGTGCAAGCCACTCCCTCCCCCGCTCGATACTCTTGGTGAGCCTCTTCTGTGAGATGCCCGTCCTCTGTCCTTGATTGACGCTATGGGACGGGACAGGGTCGTCCGCGAGCGCGAGCACGATATCGGGCTGGGTCGCGAGCGCGTAGGTGGACCATTGAGGCGGGGAGACCTTTGCGAATTGAGGGGAGAGTCAGTTATTTTTTTCTCGTTTTTTGTAAAAGAGAAGAACGGAAGAATGTAAAAAGAAACCAAAAGGTGAACAGAGATGAGAGAAAGCGGAAAGAGGTGGGGGAGGGAACGGCAAGGCGAGGCATGAATCGGAAGATGACAGACGACAAGGGAAGAGCGGAAAGAAATGGACGGGGATGGTAGGGATTGTGCACGATAAACGAGTGCACCACGCAGACAACAAACGACCACACACCTTCCTGACCCCCCTCAAGCACAGGGCGCTTACAAAGTCCTTGCCATTAGTTGGGATGTCACGAGTGTCGTACGGGTCGCGGAGGACGAGAGAGACAAGGTGCGTATTGGGATCGAGGCCTAGGTGACGGTGGAGGCGGTGCACGTTGGGGTTAGTGAGAACGGATGATGATATCGATGGAGAAGGAGAAGAGGATGGTAGATGTAGCGTGGGCAGTGGGGGATCTTGTTCGAGGCTGGAACGAAAATACGGCAGCGGTCAGCCCGCCTTGTATTGTTGAAGTTTAACAAGAACATGCGTTGAGCACAGTTGCATCACAGAGAAGGACGTTGGGTGGAAATCAGCCGGCAGACGGACTCACAAGCTCTCAAAAGGTACCCACAACCACTTTACGTTACTGTTCCTCAGATGGTCGCGAGAGAGATGGGGCACGACGCCGCGCGATGTCGACGTGAGCAGCGCCGGGGTGTCAAAGGAGTTGCAAACGCTGGTGCCCTCGCCTGCTACCCCTTCTACAGGGTAACTGGGACGCCTGATGGCGAGTCTACCAGTGCGGGGGCCAAATTTCGAACTGGCATTGGCGTTACTGAGTGAAAAAGTCAGCGCTGGTGCAGGTCGAGGGATTGAGTTGGTGGCCATCCCAGATGCAGCGGCAATATCGATGAGCGTGCGCTCGCCGTCCACGGTCGCTGCTATGAAATTAAAGCAAAATAAAAGAAAACGTCGACTGCAGTCCCGACGGTGGTTCGAACACCGGACCCTGCGATGATGCACGACTGCAATCGCATGCTATACCACTTAGCTATCGAGACGCCGAGCTACAATATGTAAGTACCATATGTGACCAGGTCGCGTAAAATGGCTCCATGCCAGAGCTGGTATAGCAACCTCAAACTATCCACACTGCGGCGACACACCGAACAGGAACAGCAACGCATTTATTCCAGGCAAGTGGTGCATTCATGTTCTAGCTAATCCTCATTCTGGCACAATACTCAAGTTATGCACTATAGCCAATTACCCCCGTGTGCGACCCTGGTCCAGCTGCTTTACATAAAACTTGGCATTTAGGTGCGACCTGTCCATCCTAGCCACCTGGTACATTGAATTCAACTAAACAACTCACTCAGTCTGGTAGACGCGTTTCCATCCTGTCATGACAGGCTTTGTCCCTCTTCCAACCGACACGCCGTCTCGCGCGCAAAAGTTTGCCGGAAAAGCCAGCATCACCGGTCCCAAATGGACACACTTCCCTACTCTCACTATTGGGCTCCTCGGGGTGCAAATATTCTGGTCGGTCGAGATGGGTTATGCATCCCCATACCTTCTTTCCCTCGGGCTTTCAAAGTCTTCGATGGCCATAGTATTCCTCGCAGGCCCACTCTCTGGCCTCATCATGCAGCCCGTTATTGGCGTCCTCTCCGACACCTCCACGTCACGCTTCGGTCGCCGGCGGCCTTACATGTTGCTCGGAACCTCAATCTGCATCCTCGCCATGTTGCTCTTAGGCTACACCCGCGGCTTCGCAGCGATCTTTACGACACTGAATTCACCGAATAACGACAGGCTAACCATCGCCCTCGCTGTGCTCTCCATATACCTCATCGACTTTGCCATAAACGCTGTTACGGCAGTAGACCGTGCCCTCCTTGTGGATACCCTTTCGCCTTCGGACCAAGCTTCTGGCAATGCATGGGCAGCCCGGATGCTGGGGCTTGGCGCTGTAGTGGGTTTCTTTGTCGGAACCATCCCACTAACTGCTATGTTTCCTTTCCTGGGAACGACTCAGCTACAAGTCCTCAGCGTCATCGTTACTGTTCTTCTCGCCGGAGGCCACATAGTAATGGCGGTCTGCGTCAAGGAACGCATGCTTCTAAAGAGTACTGAACATTCCACGGCGCAACGGCCGAATGTGATCATTCGCGAAGCGAAGCAAATCTGGTCAAATATCTTGACCCTCCCTCCCGTAATTCGCCAAATAGTGTGTCTCCTCATACAAACTCCAGTTGTCTCTTTCTAATCCTTTACAGTGCGTAATTCAATTTTTGTACGTGTTTCGGCAGTTGCCTTTATTTCCGGCTGATACCCAATCCCAGTACATGGATAGCCTGGTTTCCCCTTCTCTTCTACACAACAATCTACATCGGTGATCTTTACAAGCGCTCTACGCCACTCTCTGCCACCGTGTCTCCTGCCGAGCGCGATGCTGAGGCTACACGCCTCGGCACACGCGCCCTATTCTTCTCCGCCATCCTTGCACTCTTCCTCAACGTCGTACTCCCTGCCTTCGTCGCCACCCCTGCCACGCGGACACGTACGAGGCGGCGAGCGAACTCCCGAGCTGTTCAGGCTGAGCCGCAAGGCGCCTGGGCCTGGGTGAAAGTCCCCGAAAGCATCAAGGTGAACCTTGCGAGCTTATGGGCCGTGAGCCACCTCGTGCTCGGGGGCTGCATGCTCAGCACGCTGTGGGTCTATCTTTTGCCCTTGTCCCTCATTTACTCAACAACATCATTGGCAGGTTCGTTCATTCGGTGGTAGGCGCAACGATTCTCATCAGTATCACCGGCTTCTCATGGGCCATCACCCAATGGGCGCCTTTCTCACTGGTTTGTCGTCCCTCACCACGCAGTTACGTCTATCTCACAAAGACATCCACCAGCTCGCAGAAGCCATCCTCACGACCCCCGACGCAACCTCGAACACTCGCAACTCTATTCTCCTCTCTGACGCCCGAACCCCGGTCAATGACCCCGAGGGTGCAGACGACGACGGTGAATCCGCAGTCTTTCTCTCCCGGTCCGCTGAGCACCCCGACTCAGGCGACGAGTCTGACCTCGACGGCGACGAGCGCCCTGCCGCACTGGGTGTGCTAGGAAACCATCATGCGCGCGTGAGCCGCGTCAACCTCGATGAAGATGCGGAATGGGAGGACGAGAACGAGGGCGGTGTAACACCACCCGAGGATAGTAGTGGAGGGGGCCTCAGTGCCAGAGCCGGAATCATCCTCGTAGGTGTCCATATATTGCACCTCTTGCATGGCTTAATCGATTTAACAGGGAATTCATAACGTGTTCATTGTGATACCGCAGTTTCTTGTTACAGGCCTCTCCGCCATTATATTCGCGATTTTCGACCCCTCGTTGCCTCCCACTTCGCCGCCGGTAGTGTCTCCTGAAACCGAAGCCAGCGCGAACGGGACGGAGCTCATTCGCGGACTAATGGTTGGTATCAGGAATGTGGTGGAGAGGGACCTAGCGAAAGACGAGGCGGATGAGAGGGGTGGGCGGTCAAATTCTGTCGTTTATATCTTCCGGTGGGTCAGAAGCTAGTTATCGTCTTGAACATCTGGCGCTCATGCGACACTTGTCGGTTTTACTCAGGCTGGGCGGAGTATCGGCCTTGATCGCATTCATCCTTTGCTGGCGCCTCGCGCGGGAGCTGCGGCACCGATAGCGCACTTATAGCATCCAGACCTCCTGTGCTAAGAGTAGCTAAGCTCTGCATTCAAAATACCTCCCCCTACTAATAGAATTAGACAGCCATCTCAGTTTATCCATATGTTATGTACAGTATTGTAACCCACAATATCAGCGATCGGTGAAATGTCAATAGGAGGGCCCATACATACCCCCTGCTAGTGGAATATTGATACTGGTATATGCCAGCTTCGACGGCTGTCTGCAGCTGAAAGTATCAGTTCATCTATTACAGATATCGACAGCGTTGTATACCATGAGTGAAAGTAAGTGAACGAATGGCTTCTTACAAATTAAGAGCCTGATGTGCTATATTCCGGTATCAATATTTGTCGTGAGCTCTGGAGAAGTGGGATTGGCATCCGTCTGCAGTCGTTGCATGTTGAGAATGACATGGCAAGTCTGGCAACAGTTGATTCAAGGCATTCAAATCATTAAAGGTGGCTTACCATTATCGATATGAGACATATAGGCCATCTGTAATGAAGGGAATTAGTAAAGCGATCCGTACAAATAGAAAGGTAAGGCAGAAGGATCACGGACGGGAACATCGCCGGAGCAGCGTCAGGTATCAAGTACGCATACGGGGTGATTGTCGCAAGTAGAGCTGGACGTCAAAAATATCAGCACAGATTAAGGCAGGTAACGGACACCCCTTACCACTGACAACCACAAAGATGAGGCCTCCGTCACGTAACATGAGATATATAACGGGTGGACAGCTCAAGCCGCCCGCTCTTCCAACATTCCTTTTGTGAATAGTCAACACCAAAAGCAAGGTATGGCGAATGAGGCAGAATACGCTTCAAAAAATACAAGCATTGGCAAATGAATCGATGGACATCTAATAAATTATGGCGCACATACCTAAAGTAGGCAAATTCATGCGGTGCCCGCCGTATGACGCAAGCATCGTCAAATATCAGGCGGCTCGGTGTGCGGCTTGCGCAGACAGCGGAAACACCGAGTCCGGTAATTATCATAGTGAGAAGAAGGGCACCAATGTTCCTGCTTCTATGATACAGTGCGTGTACTATCCGTATGATGTGAGCAGGACAGAAATGCTAGGAAAAAGAAACGCACTCACTTCGTAGGGAAAGCACAGTCTCAAGTGTGAACATCATGCTGAGAAAGGAGGCTAGCTGCAACCCGAACCACGCTGCACATATTTGAGGCTGTGTGAAAGTGGAAGAAAGAAGACCACAGATTGCGATGGTGTTGACTCTAAGTTGGTGGGTCAATGAAGTTTCACAAGCTAGCAAACCACCATACATCTGCGAGCATATCCCGAAATACCGCGAAAAGATATACATGCGTTTCACAAATGTGGCTGGGGCACTATCCAGGCATATCAATGTGGTTTAATTGACATCCATGAATCCGTCATGAATCCGTGGGCTCACCTCCAGATATGCTGACATTCATGATCGTAATTGATCACTGTGTCCCATAGAATTACAGTCAGTGCTGCATCTACCACAGGTCATAAGCGTTGTTTTCTTGTGTTCACAAAGAGTACCGCACAGGATGAAGAGTTTCGAATGAAGTGCGGTGGTTGCATATACAAGTGAGGGAGTGCGTGCAGACTCAAGAAACGACCGTGGCTGTCGGTGTGGGTGGACAGGGGTGGCTCGCTTAACAAACGAGGGTCGACTGGCATCCGACACATTCCCTGGGCGGTGTTTGGGCGGTGCCTTCTCAATTACCCATTCGTTAGAAAATCACTATTCCACAATGGTAACCAGTAAATGACGAATGCCCTGAAACTCCATGCCCCAAAGCAGCTGAAAACGTACCATCAATGGGGTCAACCAGCCTCGACGCGTCTTGTGTGCATGTGATGCAAAGTTGAGTGGCGGGTGTATCGGTAGCTAGTATGACTCCCTTTGGGATATCGCTAGCCAGTGGCAAGTTAGTTGACGGCAAAATTTCCGTTCTAATGTTGCCAGGTCGTAGAGATACATTTATTTATCCTGCATTTATCCACACAATTTTCCGTCTTCAGAGTCCAGTCTTCCGTTGGTGCCAAATACGTAACTTTTGAACCTGAGTCAGTCAGTTCAGGGCTCAACGAGCGAAGAACAAATTAAATGCAGACGCTTATGTCATAGGTGATGAAAACAGTGGTTGTGGCGTCGCTAAAAACAAGCCAGCAAGGTCAGGCAAGGTCATTCTGAGGTTGGCATTGAATCCAAAACGTCGGATTGACCTTCATCCGGCTCTGGAAAAGTTCAGATCCAGGATTGTTAAGCGCCACGACGCAAAGAGTCTAGTCGAAACCCAGTGAAGAAGGCATGAAGTTATGATATTAGCATAGAACGGTGAGCACTCAGCTCGGTGTCGATCCGTGCTCAGCGGTGTACTTCCTCGATGATCGAGAATTTATTGCCTGTGTCGTCCAGCTGTCAAGTAGAATCTGCCCTGCGCCCTGGAGGCTGGCAATGAACGTGAGGAGACGCCTACGATGCGTATAGGAGACCAAGAGTATCGACTCCCGGAACTTCTGTGCGTGTTGCAACCTTGTAAGTATAAAATGGAGAAATAAGACTCGGACTAACATCGCAAGCTCTTGAAAAGCTCACAACTGCCTGAGCATACTCTCCAATGTGGACGAGCTAGTGAAGCACAGTCTTGAGGTACTTGAAGAGTTGAAGAGACGACACACGCTGAGTATGCATATCATCACACCCCATAAAGATGGCCGGAGGGAATATCATCAACGATACGGTCTATATCCACAATCTGAAGCAAACGAGCAACGCCCTGATATGCAAAGTATCAATGATGAAAGCTGGTAGGAAGGCAGCACCTATGCCGCCGCCGCCGCGGCCTCCTCAGCAGCACGGGCCTCTCTCCTCGCCTTCTTCGCGGCGTTGGCAGCGGCCGCCTTAGCCTTCTTCGCGTCTGCACGTGCAGCCTATGAAAATATCAGTATTCGACGAAAGGGGGGTACCAAAAATGACGAAAGGCACCTTCTCCTCCTCCTCCTTCTTCTTGGCCTCCTCTTCGGCCTTTTTCTTCTCTTCCTCTTCCTGAGCCTTGGTCTTCTTCGCAGGCTTTCCGGGTTGCGAGGCAGCCTTCTTGGCCTCACGCGCCTCCTTCTCCTGCTGCTTGATCAGCTTGATGCGGGGATCCAAGCTGCGTACGGTGGGGTAGTATCAGACGAATAGAACGAACATCAGGATCGAAACAAAGCCTACCTGAGACAGAGATCGACGAGGCCACGGAGCTTCGCGGTGTCCTCCTTCTTTCTCCTCGCGCGGTCCGACTTGTTTTTCTTCTCTGTGTAGCGCTTGTCGTCGCGGCTTCGTAAACGAAAAGTAAGCACCTGATATTCGTGGTAGGGGAAGAAAGAAACGGAGCAACGCACCTGTCGCTACCCTCATTGACCTCCTTGTCCCACCACTCAAAGCTACGCCAGCTGTCAAAGTTGTACCAGAAGTCGTAGAAGCCCTCGACCTCAGCTTTGTTCGCGTCGAGCTTGCCAAGCCCTGGCACAGGCTGCGCGCGCGAGAAGCGTGAGTAGAGTTCAAAGATAGGCGTGAAGGTTTTGAAGAAGTCGAGTTTCTTGTTCTGTCGCAAGTCAATTAAAAGCCAAAGAGTTGACTCAAGAATGCCTACCTTGAAGTCCGAAGCAGTAACGCTTGCGATGTCCTCATCGGCCTCGAGGAATGCGGGGTCGACGGAGTCGAACTGGCGCCGTTTCTCAGCGTTGGTGAGAACCTCGTGGGCCTTTTGGATGCACTTGAAGAAAGCATCGTCGTTAGTGTTTTGGTTGATGTTGATGCCGAGGATGGTCTCGTTGGGCGAGCTGGACGCCTTCTTATCGGGGTGGTGCTTCAACACTTTTTTACGATCTGAAGGCATATTAAGATACTTGAACAAGTCAGAAGAAGAAACGGCGCACGTGCGATCTTGATTTGTTCAGCAGTTGCCTGGTATCTGAACTTGGAAAGACCGAGAACAGCGTAGTGATCTTGTTTCTGTGCGACTTTGAGGGGAAAGATTGATAAAGGATGAAGAAGACACACCTTCCATTCCTTGGGATCGAGAGCGAGGAGATCCTCAGGCTCCTCTTCATCGCCGACGCCGTGATCGTCCTCAGATGCACCCTCGGCGGCGAGGAGTTTTTCCTTGGCCTCACGCTCGGTCGCAGTGTGCGCGTCGAAGGAGTCAAAATCGTGAGCATGGTGCAGGGCAAGGCGCAGATGGTTAAGATGAGCCTGGCCGACAGGTAGAAGAACACGGTGTCCCAAGGGGTGGGGCGCAGAGATACTCGAGCTGGACGACGCCACAGGTGGCGCATAGTCTTTCGGGAGGGCAGGAACAGTGATAGGGAGGATTTGGACGGTCGCCATTCTGAATTCGAGATGAAGCACTAAAGCAACTTGCAACTTGGAAACTTTTTTCTGCAATGTTGTGGCTTGTTGTCATTCCACTTGCGGGCTCGCTGAAGCCGGAAGCAAAAAAAAAATCCCCAGAGAGCCAGAGAGACTCAGAGAATTGAACTCTGGTGCACCGGAGATTTCAGACGCTGTAACTAATTAAACCACCGGACATAGCAGTGACGTTAATATCTATAAAGGAACCTGTTGCTGCGCTGGAATCATGTTGGCACGGTGCACCTTACCCACTTCAGGTTATCATCCAACAATCAAAGTAGACTTGTACACATTATTACAATTCACATGAAAACTACGAGCAGCCGGTCTGGGTGCATGCGATGTTGTGTCCCTACGCCTGACGCTTCGTTCCCAGAACAACCCCTCAGTTCCAGTTCTGAGTTCCACGAACAGCCGTCACGTCGCCGTGACTGAAGGTCCTCACCCGCGCGTGATTCTGAAGGCGAGAACTGGCGAGAGTTGCAGTGTAGATCAGGGCATGCGATCTCGGCATCCGTCGACATCCAGTCGTTGGGGTGCGTCGGGCGCTAGTTTGCTGCTAGCAGCGGCAGCACAGCACCTGCAGGATGTGTTCAACTGCATCAATGAATCGCCGGTAATAGGACATGTGGGTATGTACTGACTCGGTGAATGGATCGAGAAGCCTTGGCCCGGCGGTAGGCCGGCGGCAGGTGTAGCATCTCACCCTCGAGCCGGAAGCTATCCCCTGGTTTCGCCCACAGATATAGAGGATTCGTTCATCAGGTGGACAGATACTTAACCTCAATGTGGACGTCGTAGAGCTGGAAGGTGTCTTTTTTGGTCGTGGTAGACATTGTGCACGTCTATAGTGTGTGACTGCCAAGAATGTGGTGTTTCAATTTGTAGTTACTTATCACCCTCGTTCCTACCTCAAGGAGCTCGGCAAGCCGGTCTCCCTTGAAGCGCAGCAATGTGAAAGGAAGAACGTTAAAAGCAAACTGTGTTGAGAACGTGAGGCGGTGTTCACTGTTGCGAAAATCATCAAATCTCCGTCACTGTTACTCCAACCACTCTCGTCTCTTTCCTCACCCATGGGCGCCCAGCAGAGTCGTTCGGATACACAGAGAGGCCATTTAGAACGCCTGAAGAACAGCTTCCCCAGGCTCCGGAATGCATCCTCGCTTTCCAGTTTGGCTCGGCGCCCACATTCGGTTCCACCTGGCCCAAAGCCCAGCTTCCCGGAAAATTCGAATGAGGAGGCAAATGATGCGCAGAACATAGAGAAGCAAACCGGGTATTCAAACGGGACAGACGGGGGCATGACAGCTGCAACGGAAGAGTGGGTGAGCTGGACTTCCGTGATTCCGCCGTTCTGGTGGCTGTGCATCCACTTACGATCAGCTTTATCGAGCGCCCAAAACTTGCTCTTATCCTATACCTCCTTCTCATCGTCGTCCCTGTGTTCATCGCGCTCCTTGCTGATAACATCGCCCACAGCACACTCGTCGCTCACACCCCAAGTCGAGCATGCCCGTCACTGTTCCCTGCCAGGTGCGCGGTCTATCATCGATCACGTCGCTTGTCTGACACCGTTGTTCTGTATCGCCAGTATCGCACTGGCAAAACACTAGGAAGTGGAACGTACGCTATTGTCAAGGAGGCGGTCCACATCGAAACTGGAAAGTACTATGCTTGCAAGGTCATCAACAAAAAGCTTATGGAGGGGAGAGAACACATGGTGCGCAGCCGTTTGGAACGCCTTGGAGTTTTCTTTTAATTTTTGGGTTCATAGGTGCGGAATGAGATAGCGGTGCTGAAGAAAGTTTCCAGTGGTAACCGCAACATCGTGACCTTGCACGATTATTTTGAGGTGAGTAGGAATTTCCTCATCACTGGGGCTCAGTCTAAGCGCGAGCTGCTCGTGCTACATTGAGCCCTTCTGCAAGGCTTTCTGGTACCGATGAAACTTATCACGACACACAATAGACCTCACACAACCTTTACCTCTGCTTTGATCTGTGCACTGGCGGCGAACTCTTCGATCGGATATGTGCCAAGGGCAACTACTACGAGGCGTAAGAGAAATGATTGCTTTCATCACTCAATCATCTTACCGAAGTCTACCTTAGTGACGCGGCAGACCTGGTGCGCACTATCTTCCAGGCGGTGAAGTACATCCACGACTCGGGTATCGTCCACCGAGGTAAGTCGCGGATACGCCTCTCGTTGCATGATTCTGATCCCGTAAATAGATCTCAAACCCGAGAACCTGCTTTTCCGGACACCGGCTGAGGACGCCGACATCATGATCGCTGACTTTGGCCTCAGCAGAGTGATGGAGGCAGAGAAGCTCAACATGCTGACCGAGATCTGCGGCACACCCGGTGTAGGACGATCTTCAACAGTTTATGCCGCTTTCTGACATAGCTCTTCTCATCTACAGTATATGGCACCTGAAATCTTCAAGAGAAGTACGCATTCGTAACCTGTTGATTCAGACAGATTGTTTATGGCTTTGCTTATTTTAGCTGGTCACGGCAAGCCCGTGGACATCTGGGCCATGGGCGTCGTCACGTATTTCCTGCTGGCTGGATACACCCCTTTCGACCGCGATTCTCAACAGCTCGAGATGGAGGCCATCATCGCTGGAGATTACAAGTTCGAGCCCCATGAGTACTGGGAAAATGTTTCTGAGACCGCCAAGGACTTCGTCAGGAAGTGCCTCACGATTAACCCCGCTTCCAGGCCTACTGCTGCGGAAGTCCTCCAGCACAAGGTGGGGTGTTGATGTAGTTTCTTGTCCGTTCATAATCAATTTTCGATTACAGTGGCTTGCAGATACCACGCCGCACTTCGTGCCCGACCCCACAGCGGATGGTGCGCCAACGGATCTCCTACCGCACGTCAAGAAGGCGTTCAACGCGAAGCTTTTGTGTAATTTTTATTTCTCGACATGTTTCTTGAACTGAGCTAACATCCGCGCGCACAATCACAGGGCGTAAGGCTGGCTTCAGCATCAGAGCGATGAACAGGATGGCTGCGCTCGCGCACAACCATAATCACAATGAGGAGTATACCAAGCTCCGCGATGATCTGCAGCAGTACAAAAACGAGTCTGCCCAGGTAGGCTCCTCAACCCCTCCTGTCAACTCGCATCCATTCCGTTAACTATGTTACTTCCCATAGGAAACTTTGGAGGTGCGCTTTGTGCTTTGGTGAGGTTCTCCATTATTGACGGCACCGGTTGGTTTTATTTCCAGTCGGCATCGATCACGCATCATCACAACCTCACGCACTCAAGCAGCGAAGATCTCCTGCTCAAGAAGACTGATGACATCTCTGTCAATGCCCCCGGTGCCGATGACATCGACAGCATATTGGCCAAGGCAAGTCTAAGTGACAAGAACGAGAAGATAGCGTGAGGCCAAGACGTTTGAGTCGCCAATTTGGACGGTGGGGTGAGAAGAGAATAAATTGTGACTGAATCGATTGGGAGGTAGCGCGGCGTGAGGTGTGTGTGTCTCATGGCTTGCGTTGATGTTTCTCTCTTTTTGTATATTTGCGAATTTTATGTGTGAATGTAAGAATACGCCGAGCGGCGAGCAGGGCACTCTAGCTATAGGTGGAGTGTGATTAGGACCTAACTGAGTTTGAAAAGCGGCTCATTACTCATTGGAGGGGCAGATACTGACAGTGATAAGTACTGATACTGACGATGACTAATGCTGACTCACGTGCACCTGAAGGATTCTGGCGCCTTCTGGCACCCCTCCCAGGTCGTTATTGGACCACTATTCTATGGAGTAAATGTTGGAAAGGGGACTTTAATACAAGGTCGATCATTTCTATTCTAATCTCATTCTATTTACAGACATTGCGAAATACTATTACGCCATGCTGTTCAACCGTCGTGGCGCTGCGTATCGGTTTGTTATACTTTACATTAAACTCTAAATTTTTCTTCTATATATTTTGGATACAGACGAAACCCCACCTCAGTCGTCTACCACTTTGTGTCTGACTTCTGAGGTGAGGTTTACACATTATATCTTTCACTTACTTTAGCTGACCAAGTCCTGTAGAGCTTACAGCACTTCCGAATGATGATGAGATTTGTTTACAAAATTTTTGAGGCATCGACGCGTGAAATCGACGAATTGCCTTTTTGGGAACTCTGCCTAAGTAGCCTTTCACCCATCTTTGCCTATCTTCGCATCGTGTTTAAAGCTCCTTCTACTTCATTTACCATGGTCTACAGGCGTATCAGCCCAGACCTAATTCCCACGTGCCTTTCTCTCTGCTATCCTAGAGACTGGTTGACAGAGGTTCGGTGGAAACTACGTGGCGATTCGCGAAGATGTGGGTGAAAGGCAGAGTTCTAAAAAAGGCAGTTCGTCGATTGATGCCTCAAAAATTTTGTAAACAAATCTCATCATCATTCGGAAGTGCTGTAACATTCGTCTACTTCTACAGGTCAATATAGTCGTCTACCACTTCGTGTCTGACTTCTGAGAGCTAAACATTCGTCTACTTCTACACTTGTGCACTTTTTTGGCGGTGGCCAAAATTTTGGGTTGCCAATTCCCAAAATTGTAGTAATCGAAATTTGGCTCGTAGTAGAACACATCTCATCTACAGTATTGGTAAACTTCCTATTCCGAGTGTTTTCGAAGCCTCCGAGGGTCGGAGGCAAGCAGGAAAATTTGCCGGTCAGAGTTGTCGTGTTTGTTTGTCCGCAACTGTATACCAATCGACTACGGGCTCCGATCCCTCCGTTACAGAACAGGCCCTTTAAGCTTTAAGATTTCAGAGTGGCATGTGCATGCAACCAGGTCGGATAAGCAATATTCGCGAAATCGCATAATTGGATATGGAACAGCGTTGCCAATGACAATGATCGATAAAGCGCTGAGGCCCTGGCAGGTTCGTCATGTTTATGATGATAATATACACCAAAAAAAGGACAACAGCAGGCAGGATAGGCATGGACTATGAGGTAGACAAACCAAACGCACGCAGGCGTTTGATCGGGATTGCGACGAGACAACATGACGACGAAGAAGGGAGGTGCTTATTGATAGATGAAGTTATACCTGTAGTCATGTCAGGATAATGCCACCGGACATGGAGAGTCGACACACCTTGAGAGCAAATGCGGGATTGCGGAGAGCTGTGGGCCATACCGCGCTGCGTTGTCGTACAGCTCGAAGAGCGGGATTGCGAGGAGCTTCATGTTCTTGGGGACCGCGAGGACTTCTGCATTGACATATAGGTTAGCGTTTGTTGTGTGTCAAAGGGGCATGGCTTGGCCCGTACTCCGTTCTGGCATCTGTACAAGAAAGAGCTTCTTGCATTCCTTGGGCTTCGTGATGTGTGCCGGGATGAATGGGTACTATTCCCGATTGTTGAGTTCCAAGCTGGGGCTGGTAGGAGAGCAACGGCACGCACCATGAAGGTCTCGAAATTAGGCCTCCACCATTGCGCGAGGCAGTCGCCAATCTCCCACTCGTTGTCAACGCCGTGCGTGGCGTTGAATTGGGGTGAATCCTTGGGCGGCGCAAGGCGGTCGTCCAGCCGTCGCTTGAGGCCTTCGATCTCGTCCTCACCAGGCTTGAGGTAGTCTCCGGGTCTGCCGTTCCACAAATGTCAACACACGTAAAGTGGCAAAGTGCACTGGCTTGAGCCACCACTCCAGCGGTGGCATTTGCCAGCTGGCCATATTTACGTATGAAAAGAAGACAAAACGTGACGCGACTCACAGCTTGAAAAACGCATTGGCGATCTGGAGCATCAGGATGTGTGGGTGGCCGTGGTCGTGGACAACGAGAATGCCCTCAACCGTCCTGCGCATTCCGAAGTCCTCATAATTGTTCTGGAGGCGCTGGAGACGAGCCGACACCGAGGGATCCTCCTCCGGCTGTGCCTCCTTCGTACTGTGTCAAAGATTAAGGTGGCCCACACGACTTGACAGCAGAGCGCGCACCTGAACGTGAAGTTTGACAAAGGATAACTGCAAAAACGTAGAAAGAAATTTCAGACACCATGAAGGAGATGAAGACAGGGGAAGACTTACAGTGCGATCGTGCTCATGATGGGCGTGGATGAACAGGGCCACGTGGATCTCAGCCAACAGACCTGCTGGAGACCAGGGGTTTGGTTAGGTTCGGAACAAGCCGCCTTCACATCAATCGGATCAGGGTATTTGGGCTCCGCCACCTGAACCTGTGAAGGGGCT
>JABCKJ010000335.1:0-23253 GCA_018850815.1 Asterophora lycoperdoides
CGCTATTCGAGGACACCAACTTGGCCGCCATCCACGCCAAGCGTGTCACCATCCAACCAAAAGATCTCGCCCTTGCACGGAGGTTGCGCGGAGAGCGGTCATAGAGGGTTGGGTTGTGCTTGTATTGGATCATTATCTTTATTGTACTCCTATAGTTGTATTCCGTATTCCATCCCCAGCTCTACGGGGCAATCCTATCATGGCGTTATGACAAACATTGTGTGGTCTAGATCTATGTATTGAGGGATGCATGCACACCAGGGAACTCACCAAAACTGCAGCGTTGGATTGGCGTTGGATCATCGATGTGAATCCCACTGGCCTCCTGTTATGAGCTATGAAATGCGCGGGCATAAACGTAAAAAGAACACACAAGGTGTTCCGTTCGGTGGAAGGTTTTGACTCGAAAAAGTTGGCGGTCATTCCTGAAAGTCTGCTTGTCATTAGCAAAATTCGGTGCTCCAGATGTCGAGTAGTATAATATGCTCGTGATCCAATAACTTACGATCAGTAAAATGTAAACAAGAGCTTTGCCGCAGCCAAAGAGCAGAAAGCACGTATTCACGGACCTGGACAGTCGTCAGCAACGAGTATCCACCAAGTATCATTAAGCAACTGAAAGTCTCAGGAAGCCGTAGCGGTAGTACCAAACCGAGAACTCAACAGCTTAGATGCGGCAGTCTCGCAGAACGCTGTACATCTGAAAGTCGCGCTTGGCGTTAGATTGCACCAAACGCAAAGACCGATGATCCTCGAGGTAGTTCGCAGCTGAAGGCAATTCCAGCCAGGGAGCCGTTGGATTCAAATGGTCGAGCCGGATGCCCTTCAAACGGATAGATATCTGGCCTTCAGGCGCTGAGGGTGGATTGTCGGGGTCTCGTATAATCTCCCGTCTTGTCAGCTTTGGTATGGTGGAGGAGAAAGGGAAGCACCGTGGGGCATAGAACATCAGAAACGGGTTCGGAACCTCCCACGTGGTGCCCTCAGCTTACCTCATACAGGGTGCTCACCGTCTGGCAACGGTGAGCAAGTAGAGAGTTACGACCACGCCGACGAGCAGAGCCCGTTCTTCATTGAACAGTCTCCACACATAACCTCTTCTTCACCAATGCAAGAGGCTGAAGAGCAAGGTCAGTTGCTTCGGAAACCAAGTGGCGCGTGCAGACATTAATTTAGTGGTCTTTCGGTGCAGACACATGTCGTATCTGCAGTGCTCCAGCTGAAGTCGACCAGCCTCTTTTTCACCCATGTAAATGCTCTGGAACCATCAGATATATTCACCAGGACTGGTATGCGTAATCGCCTTCAAGACTGTCTCGTGCTGACATGAGGTTTGACAGTCTGACTACATGGCTTTCGCATAGCAAGAAGAAAAATTGTGATGTGTGCAAGCACCCTTATGCCTTTACGAAAGGTAAGCTATTATCAGTGTAGTCGAATTTTGTGTTCATTGTGCGTTCCCAGTCTATGCGCCCGATATGCCCTCGACACTGCCCCCGGTGCTCTTGATAAGGCGATTGCTGCAACAGGCATTGTTCGCGCTTTTATTTGGAGTCAGGGGGATTGTGGTTGGAACTATATGGCTCGCAGTTCTCCCTTGGGCGACGGTGTGGACGTGGAGGATGTATTTCTCGATGGGAGATTCAACGTGCGTCATCTTATCAATTTGTGGTCACAACTGCCCTGCAAACACGGTCCCTTCCAGTGCTTGGTGGATCAGCGGTCAGACCAGGCCCGCTTCTAGCCAGGAAAATTCAATCTACTACAACCTGCACCCCTCCAATGCCACACAGCCTCCTAGGACATTCATTGGACGGCTCCAGAGCCATCCGGTGTGGATGGCCCTCTCCGCCGATATTTTCATGGGACAGATCATCGCGTCGCTCATTGTCCTCATCTTTGTTGCCGTGTTTCTCCTCCGAGAATGGATATCGCAGAACGCTAGACCCGGTGTTTTCGAGGACGAGGAGGTTCTGGAGGATCCTCCTATTCGTGTTGAGTTTGGTGGTCCTGCTGCGCGTCAAGTAGGGCAGCCACAACCGAGGGAGATCAACCCGTTAGACGAAGCTCTTGCGCGGCGCCAGATAGAGACATTGAGGGCTCTTGATGCACTTCGAGCCCGTGATGGCGTCAACGGGCACATGGTTGGCGAAGACCGGGCCCATGGCAGATCCCCTGTCGATCTTCCGAGGAAGAAGGGAAAAGGAAAAGAGAGGAAGTATCGATATGACACTGACCTGCGCGCCACGCGTAGGAAGCTAGCAGATGACGACGATGACAACGGTTCGGAACACGAGCGTTTGAGGAGAAAAGCCTTTTCTCGCCGTGTCTTCGCCGCGCGGATGACTGGTGCTCGACGGAAAGCAGCCTTGGCTGCTGTTGGTGGCGCTCCTCTCCTGCCTGAAGGATCTGCTCTGCCGGTTGACCCGAAGTTTGCCTTTACGTTCACAGCGGACACGCAGGATGCACACCTCGAAACAGAGACGACATCAGAGGCACCAGAGGCTGGGACCTCGGAAAAAGGCATGACGAATCCTGACACCTGGCCGAATGCCTTTCCGGCTGTCACACTGGAGCCATTCAAGGCCACCATCCCGTTCTCCTTTGACACCTTGCGGTCGTCGCCTTCGCCTCCCGCACCTACGCTCGAAGATGCGACTGAGGAAGATGCTACTTCTTCATCGCCCACGTCGTTAAATAACAAAACTCGGCGACCTCCCCTCCTTCCTTCGCTTGGAACACCTGTTTCCTCTCGAGTCACTTCGCCTGTTCTTACGCCGGTGGAATATCCAAGCGTAGCCACATATAGCGCCCCTGAAGAATTTGAACCTGAGGCTGGTCCATCTCGACTGCCTGACCCCGTAGCCGACATTGAAGAGGAACAGGACAGCGGCACCAGCGACGAGGAGTACTCTACGCAGCAGGAGTTTGACGCATATTTCGAGGATCCTGCCCTTAAATTTGATGCCCTGCCGATACCGGAGGGTGTAACCGAAGAGGAGACAGACAACGAAGCTGAGGAAGGGCTCTGGAGATTGGAAGAGCCGAACGCGTCGGAGAACGAGGAAGATGATGAAGAGGATGAAGAAGCGGAGGAAGAGGCAGCGGCTGAGATGGAAGACTTCGTGTTTGATGAATGGGAAGCTGTTGAAGAGGGCGAAGCGCCAGATCGTCCCCCGCTCGTGGGACCTGAGGCAGGCGCGATCCCCCCCGGCGAGGAGGGGCTTGTGGAAGCTCAAGCTGTCGGTGGTGGGATTCCTGCCGGCCTTGCTGAAGAACTGGAAGGGAACGGTGAAGATGATATGGAAGGTGCCATGGAAGGTACGCCGATTGAAAAACTCAACAATATTTTTCTGCTAAGCGTTTGGTTTCAGCTGTTGGAATGAGAGGGCCAATATATGGAGTGCTGCAAAACGTCGGTGCATTTTCCCTCTGGGGCCGGTGCAGTCTAATTGACAATAACTTTGTAGTCTGCGTTGATGATATTCGTCCTTGACACTGCCATCGGTCTCGGTGTCTGGGTCCCCTTCACGGTTGGCAAGTCCTTCGCTTTGCTAACGGTATGTATGGTTTATCGTGTTCTTGTCGGATAAACCTCATTATGCACCCAGCTGGACCCCCCTCGTTTCCTTCAAATTATACACCTCCCCATACGTGCAATCCGTGTCATGACAGACCCTATCGTCGATGGCGTCGCTTTCTTCCTAGCTGAGGTCGCGTTTCCCCCATTCAAACGTGCGGTCTTCAACTTGTCCAACCACGCAGCGAATGCCACCCTGTACATCGTCGGCAAGTCACTAGGTCAGACGGCAGCTGATAGCATTATCTCGACATCAACCAAGCTGGTGAGATACGCCCAACCGACATTCCTTCTATATACTAACAGTACCGACATCAAGGGATCGAATGTCGCCAGCCTCAAGGACGCCTCCCTGGAGCACTTATACGCTTGGTCGTCATCTTCTCCCCAGCCACCACCAAGCTCGGCAGCCCCATCATTGATTTACACCGGCGTGGATAAGATCGCAAACTTGGCCGAGCCACAATTTGCCTGGCTGGGACTGAGGGTTCGATACGGTGCTGCGGTAGTGAAACACACTTGGGTTCAATTCGCCATCGGCGAATCGCCCGCGGACAGGACTTTTGCCATCGTTCTCGGCTATGCAGTTGTCGGTTTGGGCGTTGCCATCTACCTGAACCTTTTGACTGTGGGCAACGCAAGGACAGCAGGGAGGGCTGTCAGAAGTGCCATCCGTCAACAGCTGCTGGTTCTCAAGGTACGTTGTAGCTGTTGGGCCGTGACAGGCAAACTCATGCAGTGCTCCAGGTAGCGGCTTTCATCTTCATCGAACTGGTTACGTTCCCTCTTTCCTGCGGAGTCGTCCTAGATCTGTGCACCGTCTGCTTATCCTCTGAAGCAAACTTTGCATCTCGGGTTGCATTCTTCGTTCAAGCACCTCTCACGGCTATGTTCTACCACTGGGTCGCAGGCACCATGTTCATGTACGTGGTTTTTCTCCTCCTTGAGCCAAGTTTCAAAACTCATTGCCCTATAGGTATGCCTTCGCAGTCCTTTTATCGGGGTGTCGAGCCGTGATGCGTTCGGGTGCAATGTGGTTCATCAAGGATCCACAGGATCAAAATTCACATCCCATCCGGGAGATTCTCGATCGTCCAACGCTGACCCAGCTCCGCAAAATCTGCGTTAGTGGATTGTTGTATTCATGTGTGGTGGCTTGCGTTGTTGGCAGTGTGGCGGGTCTCTTGTTGCTTGGGAACAAATCCATCATGCCTATTCGATGGAAGAACAGGTTGGTATTGACACCTTGTCATTGGATAATACTTACACTATATGAACCCACAGGGCACCTCTGTCCAATGTGCCGATCGACCTCTTGTTCCTGCACCTTGTGCTACCCTACACGATGCATTATTTCCGACCAAAGAAAGCCTTGAGGGAGTTTGCAACCGTCATCTGGAAAGGTCTAGCCCGGCAACTACGCCTCACGTCCTACTTCTTTGGGGGCCGTCATCCAGCCGAGGAGCGTTCCAACCGATGGAACGTCTTCTCTTCCCAAAAAACCAGCGATGACTCGACGGTCGCCGATGGCACACTCCGGCGCGTCCCTGCGACGGACAACATCGCGCTCCCTCGTGACATGCGTGCCACCGTCGGCGTCACCGAAACGGGTGAGCCAGTTGACGAAGAAGCCCGCATTCTCATGGAGAAGCAGAACGCGGAAATGGACAAAGCCAAACGCAACATTAAAGACGACTTTGAGATTGTCTACATCCCGCCCCTGTTCCGGTACCGCATCTTCTTGTTCATTGCTCTCCTCTGGGTGATCGGTGCATTCCTTCTGGGGCTAGCGGTTGCACTCCCTATCCTCCTCGGCCGACGTGTGTTCGAACTGTTCACCCCCCGAAACGTGCATGACGGGTATTCGCTGATTGTCGGGTTCTACCTTCTATGGGGCTTCTACATTGTCGGCTCCGCTATCGACCGCCTTGACAGGCGGCAGCGGCGCGATCGCAACTTGTCCGGGTCCTCCGGGGAGCGCACGCGCGCGGAACTACCCGTACTCATCATGAAGCGTGGGCTGCTGTGGGTTGCGAAATCCGGGTATATGGCGCTGTGTCTGGGCGTGGTTATCCCGACGCTGATCTCGTTTGTGATTGACCTATACATTATCCTCCCGATTCGGTTCACGATGAACCCGGGGATGACGCCGCGCATTCGGGTGGTGGATACGTGGGCGCTGGGGCTCCTCTATGTGAAGATTGCGTTGCATGCCACGAGGATACAGCCGCCGAACAGGATCTCGCGCGGTATTCAACATGTGGGCATATACATTCTCATGGTTGGTTTGTTGCTAATGAATATTTTCTCTCCAGATCATGAACAATGGGTGGACAAGGAGCGATCCCATACAGGCTACGAAGGAGGTCATCGGGCCCGTCGTGGGTGGCCTTCTGGGGATGATCATATTCCCCGGTGCAGTTTTCCGTGCCATGCAGTACTTCATTCCGCACATCCCGCTCGACGACAAGTTTATCTGTAAGGATCTCACGACAACTTGCCTTCGTTCCTGTTGCTCACGGTCTGCAGTCATGCATGTCTATCCCGGGATATTCATGTTCGCAGGTCTCGTGCGCTCAGCCATCGTGCTCTACGGTCTGCTCTCGTCATGGTCGCAGTCGATCCGGGATAAGGAGTTCCTTGTGGAGATGCGGCTGCGCAATCATGAGCCGGACAAGGAGAAGGAGACACAGAAGAGGGTGGAACCGCGCGTTCTCCTTGACAGAAGGGACTTGCAGGCGCAAGTGGATGGTCTAGAGGCACAGGTGGATGGTCTAGAGGCACGGGGAGTGGATGCGGTGGACACACAACTTGTATAATTTGGCTATTTAGACCCGTTGCATACACTGTATTCTATGGAAGATGCATAAGCTAATAATCATCACGGACGTCTAGTAATTCGAACGCATGGCGCATGGCGTTGAACGTTGAAATTTTGAAACTCAACCTATGTGCTTTGAGAGAAACTTGAATTAGCGCCACTTTAAATCCTCGCCTTGAGCAGTGTGGTATCTAGGCGATGCCACTACCAACCCACATCACAGGTCAGGCTACGTTCAGGTTCGGGATCTATGAGTCCCTTGGCCACCTTTTGAACTGCTGGATCACTTCCTTATTCGAATGATCATAGATCGTGATTGAGACATAAACGGACACGACAGATTATGGCACGTACTACCCTTTCGACACTACCCGAATGTATAGAGATGGATAGCTGACGCGTCGCCGCCACATGCGGTCCACCGCGTGTGGGTGGTTCAGGATCATCTGTAGCCCGCCGGTAGTTAGAAGCATTTTTTCAATTCTGTGTGGCAGCTACAGCCTGGGATGACATATCCGAGATATTCGTAGCTTCCGACTCGGAGTGCCAGATCGTATCCATTGCTATCGTCCGAGTCAACGCCAGGAATGAGCCGTCAACATCATAACGAGAGTGTGATATCTAGGTGACAGGATTGAACATTGAAAAAGACTGTACCGGCAAGTTTGAACTTTGACCGTGCATGTCGAGCTGAAGACAAACGCCCAGGCGGAGTAAGTAAGTAAGCCCCAAACCACTTAGATGCCGCCGCCGCAATTGGAGGTATGAATACATTGTCGGGGCACAAAGGCACAGGTTCGGGAGGACTTGGGGTTGCGGAGGGCGTTCGAAAAGACCAATGACATATGACCAGACCAAAACAAGATTATGTCCATTTCAATGGGCCCGTCATAGATCAGAACATAACCACGGAGTTTGCTGTGGACATCGCAACAGGGTTTTGGCCGACATCCTGACCCTTCAGAAGAGAAGCGAAATGTAAATACAACCCAAAACCGTTGACGGGTGTGGAGCAGCCGGGCGGCATAAGACTCAGCCATCGTCCCCAGCAGTACTAGGGCATGTGGCGATAGAGACGACATTTGAGGTCCTTCATGAATCACAACCATGATCATGATAGCCTAGTCTCGTGATAAGTCTTTGATATCTTTGATACCGCAAATCTGTACAGTGGCGTACGACTCTGGTTCGAGGCGAACAATCGGTTTCTCTGTACAGACGTAGACGTCGACGTACGTCGCCCAGGCACAGATGGTCCAAGATAGTTACAGTGCATGCTAGCGCATTTCCCAAAACCCCAGCAAGGAATTATTGAGGAAATCGAGTTTGCATCGAGTGAAAGCACAGAAGCAGTGAGATGCGACGAGTTTCCTCGCACACTTGTCCTATTTCCCACGAGTTCGAAGAGCGTTCCCAGTCCTCGCGGTTTTAGGCCCTATAGACCCAAGTAGTCTCCCAAAGCTCGAGGTAAAAATTACAATTCACCAAGTTCGCTCAGGATTTACACTTCCAGGAGGAGAATTAAAGATTTGGTAAGCGGCGTAGGAATACGGCGATTATGTAAACGCAGTGCACTTGAACTTCTTGAACAACGCTAGACGTTGGTCGTGCTCAGAGTCAGCGCTATTCCCTTTTCAATTGCGTTTTTATCAGCCGAAAAGCCTAGTCCTCTTATTGTTGCATGCGGCGACGCTGGCCTTTCGGATACCTTGATCATCTATTTATTTATAGCGCGTCATCCCATGCGACATGGTGATGTCGGCGTCCTGCTCCTAGGCAATTTCTCTTGAAATTTGCCACTATCTTGGGGCAGTCTCCACAGCTCTGCAGGCCCTAGCAGAGGAGGCACATGGATTGACTGATGGCGCGAACAGTGACCATTATGCAACGATTTGTTGAGTGGACGTACGCATGAAATGAGTCTAAAATTAGCTCGATACACTTTGTTCATACGTCGCCAGTTGGTCGCCAGTTGGTCCGACAGATAAATCATGCGATTCTGCCTTCCATCGGGTGTTCACCTGGACTTTCAGCACAGATCCGCCAACGCGGCTTCGAAGTACACCGCATGCTCCTTGTGCAGCGCCGTTGGCACCTAACCTTCAGCTTAACTGGGGATACTTGATCCGAACTTCGAAGGCTATATATCCTGGAGATGTTTCCTTGTGAATGGTCAGATTTCTTTCTCTCCCAAAGACCTCTCTTTCACAATGATCTGGTCTCTGGCAATTGCTGTGGGCCTCGCGCAACTCTGTATCGCCACGCCGCTTTCTAGGCGATGGGATGACATCGCAGAAAAACATTCTTGGGTGGAAATACCTCGCGGTTGGGAGTATCACTCATCCGCGCCGCCTAACCACACGTTCGAAATGCGGCTGGCTCTCAAGCAGAGCAGGATCGACGACCTCATTGCCAACTTGATGGAGACGAGCGACCCAAACCATCCCAAGTCAGTGCAATACATGACCCTTGGTCCATTTTTCGGTTGTGGAACTTATACACTGACACGTGTAGGTATGGGAAACACTTGTCCGTCTCGGAGGCCGAAGCTTTGGTTGCGCCTGACCCAGACTCTGTCGAGGCTGTCGAGGCCTGGCTTCAACATCATGGCATATCTGCTGAGGACACCGTCCGTCGAACAGGAGGTGGCGAGTGGATCACCATCCGCGTTTCTGTTGCTCAGGCCGAACGCATGCTGGGTACCAAGTATAATGTATATCATCACCCAGCCACTTCGGAGCGAGTTGTCCGTTCGATGAGCTACTCCCTACCCCGCGAACTTCACTCTCATATCGATGTCGTCACACCAACCACCTACTTTGGCACTCTTCGCAGCATGCGCAAGACCAGCTTCCTCCAGCCTAATATCAAACCCATTGCGGAAGATGCGAGTTTCAGTATCACTGCGGCCGTACCGTCTAGTTGCGCCTCCACGATCACCCCTGCTTGCTTAAGGGCGCTGTACAACACCACCGACTACGTGCCGAAGGCCACCAACGCCAACAAGCTAGGCGTCGTCGGATACCTCAAAGAATATGCCAATCGTGCAGATCTGCAGGTTCGATTCGATGCTGGATCACTTTACGTTCTATTGACTTACTAACACCCTGACAGACATTCTTTAGCAAGTACCGGACTGATGCTGTTGGATCGAGCTACACGACTGTTCTCGTAAACGGGGGTCTGGATAACCAGAACTCTCCTGGCACAGAGGTCCGTGTTTTGTCTTGTCGGCTTATGATATGTATCTCAGAACTTTCTCAAAGGCAAACCTTGACATTCAATACACGACGGGCGTGTCATACCCGACGCCGAACATTTATTACAGGTATATTTTTCATGGCTAACATCGGTCTGTGACTCAAACAAGTTGCCATTTAGCACTGGTGGATCGCCTCCATTCACTCCTGACTCTCAGACACCGACCAACACGAATGAACCCTATCTCGACTGGCTGAACTTCATTCTTGCTCAATCTACCATCCCTCAGACCATCACCACCTCCTACGGAGATTACGAGCAGACTGTAAGTTGACGTCCACTGCCCATTCGCTGATCTCATCCTTTATCACAGGTTCCTAAAGATTATGCCATCAAAGTCTGCAATCTGTTTGCCCAGCTTGGGTCTATCGGGTCCACTGTGTTTTTCTCCAGTGGAGATGACGGGTAAGCCCTTACCGATTTTGAAGAACTGCGGCTGATGATGGGCCGAACCCAAGTGTCGGTGGTGGTGACTGCCTCACCAATGACGGTACCAAGAAAAAGCTCTTCCAACCTGAGTTCCCCTCTTCGTAAGGCCACTCTATTCGTTCTACCTGCTTTGCCAGCTGATGACATTTTCTTGGCAGATGCCCATTCGTGACTTCAGTTGGAGGCACTACAAAAGTCAATCCCGAAGTTGCAGTCAGCTTCTCAGGAGGAGGCTTCTCACGCTACTTCGACCAACCGACATACCAAACCTCCGCCGTATCGACGTTCCTTGCATCCCTTGGGTCGACTTACTCAGGACTTTACAAGTGCGACATCTTTTTAGTGCTTAGTCCTCTCTATGCTAACTCTTGACCAGCCCAACAGGAAGAGCATACCCTGATCTTGCCGCCCAAGGAAGCGGATTTCAGGTTGTCGTCGGTGGTCGGGTCACCTCAGTTGGAGGAACTAGTGCCAGTTCGCCAGTGCGTTGACAATCCTTTCCAGTTTTCAATCCTCTTTCAGTCCTGTAATGGTAGCAACTAACGGTCTTGTCACACAGACCGTGGCAGGAGTGTTTGCACTCTTGAATGATTATCGCCTTTCTAACGGAAAGCCCTCGCTCGGATTCATCAACCCTCTCATCTATTCCACTGGTGCGAATAGCTTTAACGATATCGTGTCTGGCTCTAATCCTGGATGCGGCACCAACGGTGAGCACGTTACTTTGTGTGTTACATGGAGAGACTCTAAATACAGTGTTCCGATCAGGATTTACTGCCAGGGCAGGATGGGACCCTGTAAGTGTAACATCTTTTGGTGGCATTGTGTCAAACTAACCGTCGTCTGTCTAGGTCACTGGTCTGGGAACCCCCGATTTTTTGAAACTGCAAAAGATCGTATGATGTTGCGAGCACAAGTATTCTTGTGATTGAATGCAATAATCAAATCTTATTCATATGTAACATATTTGTGGCGTGGCAGAGCAAGTTCGAGTGGTGCAAGGAAGGTATAGCTGCAAATTAGTGAGCTGAAACAAAGATATTACCACAGAATAGGCAGCGGGCTGCTGCTTCAAGCAACTCCTCCACGACCCAAGACTGGGCCTGTGTGGGTATCCAGTTTTGGACGTCAGCGGAGGCCTTGGAGGACAGCGGGAGGAGAGCCTTTCGGTTACAGCCAGTACACCTGCGAACCATCCCGGTAGTCAGGATAAAGGAGGTGATCGAACAGCGGCCTTGAACGATACATGAGAGATAAATCAACCACGCCAAGCAAGAAGGAACTTACCCCAAGAGTGTCCGTTTGCGCAGATCGCACTGGCTCCACTTCCTAAAAGGATTATTGCGTTGCAAGCGGGGCAAAATTCGCTTGTGGGTTCGACTTGCATGCTCAGGGAGGTAAAAGTGGCCGGTAGGCTGTCAGCCAGAGCTTTCCCCTCAGCCACGAGACCCGGAAGACGGCCAGGTGACATCGCTTGGCTCGACAAACGCAACGTGAAAGGGGCGTCATTCACTGTGCAGAAGTGAAGATAGAATTACCGCCCAGAGGTTGTGAGAATAAACATACATACGGGTAAGGACTGTCGCGACTGGGGTGAGATGACGGATCAAAATCCGTAAGATGATTTGCGAAATGGTATCAAACAGATAACAAGCCGTTCGTTCACACTCAGCCCGTACTGGGGACTCGCCAAGAGACTGGAAAGATGGAAGTAAAACAAGGTGTCAAGAGGACGATGGCAGTTATGACTCACGCGGAGCATCACTTCCGCAACGGAAAGTTTCAGACGAAGCCGTAATAGCAAATTAGAGTGGAAGAAATATCTGGATAGGGAGTCCCTGAAGGCCTGTCGCAAAGAAGGTCCAAACAGAATACTTGACGGGGACTGTACGTCATGGAAAGAGAAATCCATGCTCGTGGTTGGTGGGTATTTGAGAGCATGGAGGATATCGGGGTATAGCTCAAGATGATTAACAAGATGAAAGAAAAAAGGCCCTAGCTGATAGTTCGGGGCGCCTTGCGCTAGAATCATGCGCATTTAGAGCTCAGCGGTACAGAAGTTTAGTGTAGTATGTGTATCTCTTACCGGTTTTAGCAGTCGTCAAGATGGTCGAAAGCTCGCGGAGAAAAACATCATTCGACGGCGTTCGCCAAAGCTGGGCCGCTACAAATGTAGTCTGAGTCTTAGCATTGTATTTATAGTCCAAGTTCGTTGGCTGACGCAATCTTGTAATACATTAGATGAATATTAACGACGTGAAGTTCTGCATTTTACTCACTCCTGAAGCCAAAGAAATGAGCCACAAGCGGTGAAGGGTATAGCGCCGTGGACATGGTTTACGTCGGTGTGTTTGGTTTTTGCGTGCTGTGTCTTGTTGAAAATGAGGCGCGCATTTCTTGTCAGCCGTAGGCTAGTGAGGCCATCCTTGGGCTTGGGACCCTCTGTTGCCCAGGATGGCTCTGAAGACACGCAGTGGATGACATGGATGGACCCATCGGAAAGACAGATGAGTACCGCATCATGGACAGGAACATAATGCACCCCTGAAACTGAGTGTAACGGAGAGGATCCGACTGAAACGATCTGTGTGCAGAAGGGCAGAGTAAGGCGTCCCGACCAGCCAAGACTACACACTGGTGGCGCTATCAAGGAGACCAGCCCAGGTTTACACATCACCAGAATCCTCTAGAATGCACCATCATCAATAATATCAAGAATGAAATGAACGCAACGCACACAGCCTTTACAGATGATCCAGGTCAGTGCCGTCAAGTATCGCTTGTCGGGATCAAAAACAGATTCCACGTCAAGCCGAAAATGACGTTCAATGGTGAAAGTCGGTCCGAACCCCGTTGGTGTAAAGGTCAAGGTTTGCGATACAGTCAGGAGCTTGACACCACCATCGGAAGTTCCACAGGCAAGACGAGATTCGCCTGTAGTGTCCATCAATTTCAGGCTTGCGAGGATGTCAAGAAGCAATGTTCCCCACATTTTCCGTTTTCGACAAGGGACCAAGGTGAGAAACAAAGTTGCGTGAGCCAATTGTCCGCGACTTTGATTTCATCAAGGCAGCTAACAGCCCCATTCTCGAACCTGGATAGATCGGAGAAGGAAATTAGGAACCCTCAATTGTCAAACGAGAAGTCAATGTTGGTAGGGCACCTGAGAAACATCACTGTTCCTCCGCGGGTACCGACTGCAAGGAGAGAGGCATCAATGGGAGGTGCTGGATCAATCCCGAAGTCCGCCTGGCGGGACCACGTAATGCCTACAGCAGCAGACAGATGATGATTTGGTTTCGAGAGTCGTTGTAGGCCGACATACCAGTTGCTTGGCCCCGAAGCGCAGATCTGGCGGCACTTAGAAGAGGTGTAATCTCCTGAATCTACAAATTGTGTACTCAAAAATGCTGGTTCGCATGAGTTGGCACAACCGTCATACTGACTTTGCTCCAATTCCCTTGCATCCTGTTTTTGTCAGGCGCCCACAAAGAGAGGTCCATGTTGGAAGTAAGGACCGCAGCGATGCAGCTGAATATGCTCGGATAAGATTGGCGTGTGGATTTCAGGGATGATTACCACACACCCTCCATCTTTGGCCAAACCGATGGGTGATACTGCAACGGCTTTTAAGCCGATGTCGAACGACCCAAAAGATACCGCACCCCATTCTGTAAGTGAATATGATGGGAGCACGGAGAGAAGACACTGCTTAGTGACGGTTCTTAGATCTGAGCATAGAGATGCAACCACCTTGAGAAACGTCCCGCCAGTCTTGAACGTTATTCTTATCGAATTCAATGACGGTGCGGAACCAGTCAGGAGCCTTTTCGTGTGAGAGGGGTCTGGTTTTCGGGGCCTGTATGGCTTCAAGGTATTTGGGCGTCTATATAATCCAAAACCAATATTATTGAGCCTCATTCAAGTTCAATGAGGCGTACCATAACATAGATTGTCTCTTTGGTAAGAATAAATAGCTGACCATCGGAAGACCACTGCAGAGAGGTCAAGGAAGGCGACGCGGCGGCCGGAAATTTCAAACTGGTATAAATCGGAACCCACGACATGACTTGTGTGTCCGGAGGTGAGGAAATCCCTTTGTCTCTTGTTTTCACACCACAATGTTACCAAAAGATCTGGAAATCTCGACAGTTAGTCGCGACACCGAGTCAACTGCCATCAAACGAGAAATGGCTGGAAACCATTCTCCGCCTAGATGGAAAGATTGGCAGGAACATACATAGTACCTCAGGGTGATTGAAGCGTGGGGATCTCACGCTCACCCCTTGCCCAGTATATGTCGTCGGGAGGCACAAATCGCTAAATGGCGAAGAGGGACTTTGATCCTGGTTGAACGCAAGTTGAACGACGTTTATTTCCAGCTCCGCGAATGTGCGTCACAACCGTTGACGCGCACATGACAGTCACGTCACGCTATCCCTCTTTCTCTCGCTCGTCCATCATCATGCGCGCTGCATAATCGATAGCTTACAACCTGACATCTCGAGGAACAGTTTTCGGCTTGCTTGTATCATGACTGTCAGCATGTGCAATGATCAATTGCCGAGTTGTCACTCACCAGGAAACCAGGATCTTACCTTTTGTTATTTGCACATGACGAGGCATGATTTGCAGATTCTAGACACCATCGAAACGGCGGAATATATGAAAGGGGAACTGTCGGACGATGGTCTGTTTTCGCCCATTGAAAGATGTCACCTCGGCAAGCTGACAGTGGAAAATAATTCCAGAGCTGGATATCCCACCTCACATGGTGCCTCCGAATCCTGATGACTCCGACAGTATGTCGTTCATCAGATTTCGCCTCTTATCATTGATCTGACGAGCGGCGCAGTATTGCCCTCCCAGGTACACCCGTCTTATCCGTACGGAAATCCCACGAACATCAAGCACCCGGCGGCAAGACCGCGTCCGCCGTATGACCCTTCATCTAGGGCGCTTTTTGAGGACATGGGTTACGCGGGAGGGGGTATCAACGGTGCACTTCGCTGGAGGGATCTCGCCCTCGACGAGCTTTTACCGATCGACGAGGAGAAGGAGGAAGCTCAACGCGCGATGCAGGCACGGAAGATGGCTACCGGTTCCTCGAATCACAACCCACAGGCGCATCAGCAGCAGCAACAGCAAGCTCAGCAGCCAGCAGACCAGACCGTCGAAGAGGAGGAGGATGAAGATGAGGACGAGAACAACGAGAACGAGATAGATGAGGAGGATGAAGAGGATGAGGAGGCCGAGAGTGATGAGTAACATACCCCCCAGGGATCTGGTGGAAAACAACATGTGTATTATTATAATCTGGCTGTGATTGTGGCCACAAGCGTGTCGCCTATGTCCTCTTGGAGAATATCTTTTGCGCCACCTTCTTGGTCGACTGTCCATTCATACGCCTCCAGCAAGAGCGTGTCGGATAATGGGATAAAATGAGCAGCCAGAACAAGAATGATATTTGTGACTCGAGAGATGGCAATCCGGGTTGAACCGTCGATAGGCTGGAATGACCAAGTCAATCAACCGCATAAGTGCAAATGAAAGGCCACGCACGTCGTTTTGATTGGAGTATACAGCCTCCGCGTCAAACCCTTCCTCTCCTTCCTGTTCGTTCTCTTTGACGTGTTTGCTCACCCATATGTAGCCATTCAGGCCGAGAATAAGGTCCACACCGCATGGTAAGGCAATAAAGTGGGACTTGAGTCGTCGAACTAGAATCGGAGGTACGATGACGAGTTGCCCGTTTCGCAGCTAGCATCCGTCAGCTGATATACCTATGACTTATCAATTCATGTAACTCACCTTGCCGTATTTCAAGGATCGCGTGTGGAGCGACATGGCGCCATCTGAGAAGAACGCCTGGACCTCCGCAACGAGCAGGTCACCTTCTTCGAAGAACGTCCGCATTTGCAGCTCATCACTCTCAAGTTTTCGCCGCTAGGCACAGTAAAATGTCAGTGCACCTGATCATTGATTGTGATGAACATTGTAAGCACCTGCACACCTCCTGGTAGATTGACCGACGATAGCATCAACACAGCATCCTGCCTTGAGTTCGCATCCACCTTCCATCGACGTGGTTGTACCTGCCAGAGATAACATATGGGCCCTTAGTCGTTTGACTCGCCTAAGGTCACAAATTAGTTGTACACGCCTCCGTTATTCGGCCGACCACAAGATCGCCGACTTCTGGGTTGTATCTACCGTGTTTTATGGGCATGAGGCGCCGACACGAGGGGGGGCAACAGGAAAATACAAACGTACCTTGTGCGGATTGCCCGGACTGTCACCAGCCTGTTTACGCGTTCGACGGTGCCTGCAACAGAGGCGATGACCTCCCCAGTATCTACATACGTACCATGACCACTGTATCCGCGAATAAATATGGATCTTTTATCCGAGCCGGGCACGAACATACCGCATGTACGCCTGCGAGGACGTGAGCGGTTCGCCGGGGTGTGTTAATTTGGATCCGCCAGCCTCGAACAGGTCCCGGTCATCTTCCAGGTCCATCATTTCCTCTGTGACATCTGGCTGGTGTTGGCGCGAACCATTGTACATGTCGTCCGGCGGCAGGGGAAAAGAGGTAAAGGTGATCATGGCGTTTGTGGTCAAACCGAAAAGTTTCGCCGGGTTAGGGTTTAGGGGGTATGTAATATTATTATTAGATACACTTCTTGTTGACGCGATCAGCTAGGATCAGCTTCTTTCTTACAGTGCTTGGTGGGTTCGTTTGCCAATTCCTCGCCAACGCTCTTGGATACATGGTCGCGACTCGGTGAATGTGTGTGAAGTAATCTCTCTGTTGGTTTCCGGCGAACTCTTGGCTGGGATGTTCTGGGATCCCATCGCGATCACGGGGCTACGAAAAGTTTCCGTTTGTGACGTGTTCGTGTATAGTCCGGGACCGCCAGCCTCCAGACGCATGCATAAATGCGCAATCATGTATGAACCATGTCCGCAGCTTAGTGATGCACGCTGTACTGGGAATTCATTTGTACCTTCGGAGAACCATCGTGAAGGGTTTTTGAACGCGCCACCGTGGTGTGCGAAACGATCCCGACGTCGGTGCACGCGACGTGGGGCCTTTTGCGCTCCTGACCTTGCACCATCATTTGCGCCATCTGTTCTTTTGACGTACAGCATGTGCAGGGTCGTGCCGCGGGCCCTTCAGGAACGCAACAACCAATTTGATCAGGTATCTGAGGGTACCTGATGCGCCAACCGTCCCAACGGTGGAAATACCACATCATGTCTACATAAACGGCACATCCACACGTATGAAGTCCTTTTGGCGAGATAAAATTTACAAGTCGCACGCGTGGCACACTTGAAACTTTTAGTGAACGTTATGATGTGGGGATTTACAACGAGCGTTGGGGGTTGGGGAGAGCATGTTTCATCTATTGGGCAATCTAGTGGTAGCATTAGAGGTTACAGTGGTAGAGCGACGATAGCGAGTGCTTAATAAAATAAAATATGGCACAAGAAATACAATAAGCGTGGTCGATGATATCTCATCGGACAACGTGGAGTTTTACTATGAAAGATAGAATGAATGGGTACGAGTTGGTAGCGAGTACTTGGCAGGGAGCTCACCAGTAGTCATATCATGTACCCGTTCTTTACTTGTACGCAAGAAAGTAGGCCGAGAGAGCCGGAAGATCGTTGGAGCCCGCGTCCGCATATCCCTGTCTACGGGAGCCGTTGAACTTCAGAACAATGACGGTGCCACACCACGCTTTTGGAGCAGCGCCAGAGGTTATGTGATAAATGGCTCGGTTGAGCGGAGTGCCCTTCTGTAACGCCGTCGGGGAATACCACAAGTGCAAGGGGAATCGGAGGGGCTCGCCGTTGAGGCCTTGTGTCAGGACAATACCCTCTGCTTGACCATCGGGGAAATAAGACTGGACCAAGGGAATAGGACACATGCCCTGAGAGGGCTTATGAGATGGTCGACAACTTAAGGTGATGATCCGAGGACGTTCTAGGGGAGGGTCAGTGCCACGCTATATAGACTGTTCAGGGCTACGGACCTTCTTCAGGAGAGAAAAGGATAGCAGAGACCGTGACTAATTGTGGCTCGGCGGGCGGGGGGGTTGCAATCATATTCATGTTGTAACTCGTGGTTGAGGCTTGTGCAGGAATACACTCTCTGCGGTGACGTTGCCAGTCCTGGGGGATGAGAGTGTAAGTCAGGAACAACGGGAGAGATGCGAGGGATGCATGTACATCATGGAGATGTTCTGGCGTGCAATACCAAGCGCTTTGGCAACGACTACACCACATAGAAGTAGGGCGACAGCACACGGTGCACGGGTGGTTGATCACGGCGGAGTGCATTTTACAGAGAGGGGAGAGGCGCAAGGCAACACCAAGGCAACACGATATGGGTGAGTGGTGACGGAAGAAAATCGACGCGCTTTATATAGCGAAGACTAAGCTGCGTGTCCGGCTAACTACCAAGCTAAACGGTCGCTGTGAAAAGGGCTGACTGAGGCCCAGTCGATCGAGATCCAGGAGGCCAGGCACGGGACGGTGACGACTTTTTGTAAAAAATCAGAAATAAAATACATAAAGAAAATCGGGATCAAAGAAATGGACCTAAGTACAGGCTACAAAGATGATTATTGAAAGCAGGGTCGTCACGGTTGGACTCGGATGACAACTTACAGCTTGAGTTCACGCTGTGTAGCGTGCCCATCGACAAGAAATTCAGAGATGAACTTTGGGGAGAAACCCCGAATTTGTTGTTGATTGAAAAATTGCCCCAGAACATGGTGTCGCGCCTGCCTGGAATTCAGTTTCCATGCACCAAAATGGTAGAACGAATATTTGGCGGTGGCGGGGCTCTTGAGAGTTTTTCTGGAGACTCGTTTCATGACTAATACATAATTGGTCCCTGACGCCGCCCGCCGCCCGGTCCGGGCGGAAAGCTGGCAGTCGGTCGTGACGAATTGTGACATCTGTGACGCTCACCACCAGTCAACACCTAACAAAATGTCGGATGACGAGATGAACATTGACGATAGTACGTTGGACTGGACATTTAGCTTGAACATAACTTGATGGTCTGGCACCGCTAGTTGCGTCAGGGGGCGCCGTGAGGAGGAGAGGGAGAGGTTTTCAGAACACAGGCAAGTTCAGGCCAAAAATATCAACCTGTACATCTACCTACCTCCGGTCTAGGCGAAAACGACGGGCCCGTGTCCACGGAACAGACATATGATCGCGTCGAGACGACACATGTGAAGGATGCCGATACACGGGCTGCGCGTTGTAAGCAGTCGTAAATTCTCGTTCTGGATCATCATCATAACAAACCCCATCGCGCCGTGATTCTTAGCTGTAGAGGGGTGGATCGTTCTTGTCACCAATGTACACGAAGAGGCGACGGAGGAGGATGTGACGGACAAGTTTGCGGATTACGGGGAGATCAAGAACCTCCATCTGAACCTCGACCGTCGCACAGGTTATGTGAAGGTAAGTTTTCTCCGTTCTTTCTCATGCACCGTGGTTGATACATCAAACTATCATTCTTTCTCACTTAGGGGTATGCTCTTGTTGAGTACGAGACACTGTCCGAAGCCCAAAAGGCGATTGACGGCGCGTCGGGCACGACATTGTTGGAGCAAGAGATACAATGCGACTTTGCTTTTGTACGCCCTCCACCATCCGGCCCCAAGAAAGGTAGAGGTCCAAGAGGCCGCAGCGCAAGTCCTGGACGCCGAAGATAGTTACGGAATGCTGAATGTATATTCTTTAAAGTACCTTTCGTTTATCCCGGCTAGCGAAAACGGCGGCGATTCTATTCGTGTGTGATAGATTCCTACTCACCTATCAACCGTGTTAGTGGTTTGTCAGACTCAGTGTACCACCACTTGGCTTGACCAATTTTCATCGAATCGAATTAGTTGAACCTTACGTAACCTTTCACACGTTGTTTACTCACTGTGAACTTCGTCGACCGCCTGCAACGTTTTCCGCCCCTGCTTGAAGTGTTTCCCTGCCTACTCTGATCAAGCATGGCAAAAGTCTCTCCGGTCCGCTCTGTCCGCGGCAGCGACGATGAGGGCGCCCCTTCCCCGCCCAAAACCGCCAACCAGGAATCGACAAAGGCCTCGGAGGAGCCTATGGAGGTTGATGAGGAGGATGAAGGGGAAGCTGGCGAAGAAAATGGGGAGGAAGAGTATGAGATCGAGGCTATCCTCGACGCGAAACGAGGCTCTTTTCCCGGGGTAAGCCCACTGCATGCACGCCTTAACATCACGTCCGTTCATGTCAACCACAGGGGAGAATAGGCTACTTTGTCAAGTGGAAGGGCTACGACGAAACCGAGAACAGCTGGGTGGACGAAAAGGATGCTGGGTATGCGACCAACGCTTGGTAAAACACGACCGTGTTGCTCATGAGGTTGTTTTTATCTAGAAACGCGGACGCGCTCATCAAAGAGTACTGGAAGAAAACCAAAAAACAAGGCGCGAAAACACCAGCGAAACCTCGTAAATCTGCCACTTCCGCCTCCGTGGCAGAGGCCTCCGAGCCGTCTGCCAAGAAACGCGGGAGGAAGTCCCAACCAGGTCAGACCTCGAGCGCCAGAGATGAGGCGGAAGTTACCGAAGTAAGGGCGACGAAAAAAGCGAAGAAGACCGATACAGCGCAGGCGAAATCGGATGGGGCTACACCTGCAGCGGAGGACGACAACGAGATACCGCATTTCACGGATATGGCCGCCTACATGGCTATTTCAAGCTGGGAGCACCTCGTGAGCACCGTCGATACCATTGAACGCAATCACGACGGCACACTATCTGTGTATTTCCGACTGTGAGTCCTTCTCTTACAGCATTTTGCCTACCTCTGGTTCAATATTCTTCTAGCCCGGGTGGCGAGCGTATCAAGGAAGATTCCAAAATCTGCGCTGAACGTTTCCCTCAGAAGGTATGGTAATCGATAATTTGCAGGTTCTTCGCTAACCTTCGGCTCAGTTGATACAATTCTACGAGAGCAATCTCCGATGGAAGGCTGCCAGCGTCGCCACCGACGATGAATCTTGATTGGAAGGCGGATGAAATGTATATGTGCTTCTTGATGTTTTTACCCTTTACTCTGTCGTTGTGTTAGCCTTGGTTCGCACTCCCCGTTTTCTGTTCGCACCGTATTCTGGGCCTTCGTTGGACCTTTCGAGAATCGAGGTATCAGATTGGTGGATCATTCACAGTGACACTTGGCCGTCTAGTCCAATCCAATTGGGGTGCTACGGGGCCCGTTTCAAAGTCCACTGGATTCCAACTTTGCTTTGTTCCCAAAGCTTGGCTCAAACCCACGGCTCTCAAGATGTGGACCTACATAATGCATGATATTCCTCCGCTCAAATCTGACCTTCCCACGATGCCTGGTGCATAAACATAGATTTTAATTGAGAGAGCGACCGTATCGCTTTGCCGACATCCCTGCACTGTTTCATAACTGTTTCATAACCAGCGGTCACCGTCCTGGTGATTTCCCATGCACCTTCGACATTCTCCACCCGGGTCAGGCTCAGAACATTTACGGATTCAACTCCGACTGGGATTATCTATTGCTGCCAGAATGGCAGAAACATGAAATATTTCCCCATCACTCGCGGTCTCCTTGCCAAACTTCGCGAGAAACGCGGGAGCATTCCCGAAAAGGTCTTTATAGAGTCAATGCAAACTGCATACATAGACGTAAGGCCCCTGGTCAAGCATCATGCATCATGTGTCGCATTTCTCCATTGCAACATTGGCGACTGGTAAGTAGACGAGCCGAAGTGCCTATCTTTCCCACTCCGCTATGCCTTTGCGAGAAAGAAAGAGACCGGAGCTATTTCTTTCTCGGTGCAAACGAGTTCGGCCCTGAAATCCCCGAAAGCTTGGATGGGCAAACGGAGAGTTCGGCGCTGGGACGCTCCATCTACTACATTGCTACCGATGGGGCCCTTTCAACCACTCCCAAAGATGCATGATGTAGCAAATGAACTGGCGCGTGTGCTGCGGAGCTTTAAGACGTAAATTACTGTCTTGCAACAACTTATCGACTGTTCGAACCACGGAAATGATACATACTCAGTTCGGAATTATTAGCTCCGGTAGTGAATAATCCAATGTGTTTTTTTTTGTCACGGCTGTCTTCCGGCGAGCAACCTTTGAGCCACAGACGGCCCAACATCCATTCAGTTAAAATATATAAAGAATTGAAGCTTGAGTGTGCTGTACACGCCCTCGTACATGTGGCTCACCCTGAAGCTTGGATCCGATCATCCGATCATGATCTGAATCTGAGATCGTGCGTGCTGAAATAAGCTTCCAAGTTTCAAAGTTTGCGACGCCTCAAAAAATCCTAGTAAGCATACTAGTATGGTTCGACGGCCACATGCGAACCCACCCTACCTCTGAGATTCTGCTAGCCAGTTGTCTGGTTCAGCATCTTCACATGAATGAAGGCGATCATCCCCCGAGTAGGTTCTATCACAACGCCACATCGAAAAGCCGAGATTGCCAAGTAATCAACCGGATCCAAATCTTTCAGTTGAATATTATCATTGACCATCGATGGCGCTCTTGCTGTTATGCAACTTGAATGGACCTAGCGACTTGCCAGTCATGAGCTCGAGTTATTCAACCCCTGGGTGCAACTTCAAGGTGCCATGACTCATAATTGCTCCTTCGAGAAAAGAATTAACGGGGCACTTTATGCCAGTGGTTCCACCAAAGTTCGGTTTCCTTGAAGGAAGAAGATCATTGAACCAGCGGTAGGTTCCTGTCGCAACCCCCGGAATAAGTTATGTACAGTATATGAGCCGCGAGCGACGCTGTAAGTAAGTAGCAGTAGTGTTCCTGAGCCACCCCATCATGACTTGGCCCCGCGTGATTGCCTTAGAGATAAGTAATAAGTACTTGGACGAACTCGTAGCATGAACAACGCTGGACGTGAAGGACACGTCATTCACAATTCACAGTTGCTGCGGATACTAAGTCCCATGAACTGGTGAGCGGGTAGTCGTGTGCCGATAGCCACGCCACATGGGACAGCGACCAACATAGATCCGGGAATAAGGACTGGCATGGAACGACCGGGTTGGATCCATCAGAAAACCACGGGTTTTCTCCGAATTCCGCATCCACCCAGC
>JABCKJ010000336.1:0-23132 GCA_018850815.1 Asterophora lycoperdoides
TTATGATCGATTATACTCCTTTGGATGCTATTTTAGGCACCCATAGACCTGTCACAAGAACCGAACCTTTTTGCTGATGCCGTCGTGTACGCGTTCCCGAATATAATGATGCCGAATATCGATATGTTTTGCCCGTGGGTGCCCCTTTGTTGATGCGGTGAGCGCGATTGCGGAAGTATTATCGGCGCGAAGAACGGCGGGAAGGTCCTGAGAGTGCCCCACCTCTACCAGGAAGTTGTGCATCCATAAGGCTTGCTGGGATGCGCGCGTCATTGCTGGCATATACTCGGCTTCTGTGGTCGACAGCGCAACAGTCGGCTGGCGCTTCGAGCTCCACGACACCGGGCCACCAGCCATCATGAAAACGTATCCTCCAGTAGACCTTCGCGTGTCGTGATCTCCCCCGAAATCGGCGTCCACATATCCCAGGGGTTTGATGTCGTCCTTCCCTCGAGAATAGGTGATCTTGTAGTCGAGAGTACCCTTTAGATACCCAACGACATGTACCATCGCTTTCCAGTGGGCCGGCCCAGGGTTGGATTGAAACCTGGCCAAGAGTCCGACGGCGTAAGATATGTCAGGGCGAGTAGACACCTGAGCCCACATAAGTGACCCAAGGAGAGCCTGAGCCCGGTAAGGCTTATTCTTCATGAATGCGGTGTCACTGTCTGTGCGCGGGCACTGAGTCTCGTCGAGCCGGATTCCTGTAGGGAGAGGGGTGGGATGAGGATTGCACTCTGAGAATCCGAAGCGCTCCAGGACGCGTTCGAGATATGCGCGCTGTGACAGCGAGATGGCGCCGGTGGTTTCGTCCCTGTCGACGCGCATACCCAGTAGGTACGTCACCTTTCCCATGTCTTTCATCTCGAATGCCTTGCCCAGCTCCTTCTTCGCCTTTTCGGCGCCCTCGGAGGTGGTCGATATGCCGAATATGTCATCGCCAAACGTCGAAGTAATCGTGGATTCGTTCCCTTCAACGCGAAGCCTGACACAGCTGTCGGCCCTCGATGCGACGTATCCCAGACGCCTATAAAGCTCCTCGAGTGTGGCGGCCCAGTCATGTGCTCCCTGCATCATGCCATAGAGGGTTTTGAGGAGGAGACATACCTTCCCCTCCCCACCTCGAAGACCCGGTGGTATGCGCATGTATACAACGTATCTGTTGAGGCTATTGAGGTAGGCAGATACGAAGTCCGCCTGCCAGATGTGGAGCCCCATGGCCGCAGCAATGGCAGCGCAGATGCGGATTGACTCCAGGCGGACGACCGCGGCGTAGGTTTCTTCGTAGTCCTCTCCCGGTACCTGTGAATATCCTTTCGCCACCAGGCGAGCCTTCCGTCTGATGATGTTCCCGTTGGCATCAAATTTGTGAGCATAAACCCACATACAGTCGATAACCTTCTTCCCTGTAGGAACGGAAGACTCGGGGACCAGGCGAAAGACACCCCGTTTCTGCAAGATATCCAGTTCTGCCTCCATGGCCGGGATCCACAAGTCGGGAGGGCGCATAGCCTCTCCATAGTGACGCGGCAGGAAGTTCTCAGACGAGGGGTCAGTGTCTAGTGATGCCAGGAACGCGTGCATGTCCGGTTGCTTGCCTGCAGGTAGGTCGTGTGCCCACTCGGCACCTTCTGCTAGCGCCTCGTCCTCCCGTGCCTGCGTCTCTCTCGCCTCAAGGGCAGCACAAGTAGTTCGTCCTTGTCGTGGTACACGTCGTTGGGCGATTGGGCGGTTATCTATGTCAGGCTGAGCAGCGGGTGCGACGGCAGGGGCGGGCGGAAGCAAATTGTCTGGCACGATCACCTCAACGGGTGGGGGGTGTAGAGGAGGATTGGTTGCGCGACGGCGTGGTGCGACTGGTTGAGCGTTGGAAAGGATGAGTCCTGGAGTGTTTGCTTTTGGTGCCAGCCCATCGTTCTCTCCCTCAACGCCCAACTGTCCATCCTCGGGCGGGGAAGAGCGGTGTCCGGTGCCTTCATCAAAGATGACATCACGGCTCGTCATGATCGATCGTGTTCCTCGATCAAATAATTTGTATCCGGAGTCAGAATATCCAATCATGACGTATTTGACAGAGCGGGGGTCGAGCTTGGAGACGATAAGTTCCTCGGGCACCTTTGCGAAGGCAACACAGCCGAACGGGCAAAGGTGAGCTACTCCCTGGCGTTTGGCTGACCACACTTCTTCAGGTATCTTTTCAGGATGGCGCGAGGATGGGATACGGTTACGCAGATATATCGCCGTCGCAGCAGCCTCAGCCCACAAGGATGGTGGAAGACCGCTGTCTGCCAGCATGCACCGTACCATGTCAAAAACGGTTCGTATGGACCGCTCAGCCAGGCCGTTCTGCGGGTGCGCGTAAGGTGTTCCGACCTCGATGATTATGCCATGAGTGTTGCAGTAATCGTGCCACTTCTGGTTGATCCATTCGCGTCCAGCGTCGACGCAAACAACACGGAGTTTATGGCCAGTCTGCCGTTCGGATTGAGCATGGTAGTGCGAAAAAGCCGTAAGTGACGTCTCGGCATCCTTCCGCCCAGTGAAATAACCGGCCAGTCTGCTAGTTGCACCGTCTACCCCCAGCATCATGTAGGATGCTCCACCAAGCGAAAGCGTCCTCGAAGGCCCCCAGAAATCGACGTGGACACGGTGATTGACGTCTGTCTCTGGGATGACAACCCCATCGTAAGGTCTGGCGGTATGCTTCCCATATATACAGTCTTCGCACAACCCCTTAGCTTCCACACTCCCTTGGACATTTAGGCCGTCCACTAGATCCTTTCAAACCATATTCCGGATCGACTCAACTCCAGCGTGGCCAAAACGGCGGTGCCAAACCTCCAGTGTAACCGGTGATGCCTGTGATTTCGCCACAAGTGCAGTAGGAGCTATTGCGCTTCTGCCTTGTGATATAGCAAGTTGATACATTCCGTTAGATCCCTCGCCTATCATGAAAGTTCGTCCTCCGGGGTCTGTAAATGTCGCTCGACCAGCTGAGAACGTTACGGTGAACCCGGCCTTGTCGAACTTGGCGATGGAGATGAGGTTGGCAGACAGTTCTGGTGTGTGGAGTGCTGATTTGAAGACCAGATTGGATGTATGCCCGTCCGCCACAACTGTGAGTTTCACCGTTCCCCTTCCTACGATCCGAAAGGTACTCCCCCGATTCGCAGCACCACCAATCATCAGGACGGCGAATTCTTCGTAGTCACTGAACATGCTTCTGTCGACAAAGCAATGATCTGAGGCTCCCGAGTCAGCGTAGGTGTGTACAATTCCAGGGGACGGGTCATCGACCTCGGTGATGGTGGCGAGCGCGTATGTCACTGTCGACGATGGTGTGGTGGCTATGTTAGCAGTGGCGACGGGCACAGGTGGTGTGGCGTTCGCGATGGCAGCAGTCGTGGTACCGCTCTCGGCGGTACGTCCTCTGCTACGAAAGTTGGGAGGGAATTGACCTTCCTTCCCTCCTCCCTTCCAGTAACAGTTCTCGACGGAATGGCCACGACGTTTGCAATTAGGGTTTGTGCATATTAAGTCAGGCCTTTTCGAGATTGTATTAGGAGTGCGGGCCTGGAGGATCGTCGTTCCAGTGCGATTACGGGCTCGTACGCGTTCCCAGTGGAGATTAAGGTGCGCGATTGTCTCAGCGGAGGTCTTCAGCCCGTAAAGAGTTGAGACAATGGTATCCCAGGATTCGGGCATCGATGAAAGTAGGATGACTCTGAATGCCTTGTCGTCGATGTTAGCCCCCTTTTCGACTGCCGACTTCCACTTAGTTCGTAAGTCTGCGATATGTGTGTTCAGGTCTGAGCCTTCCGAAAACGGGGTGGTACGGAGAATTCGCTCAGCATCGGCAGCGGCGAAATCGGACGGGGTATCGTAGGTTTCGGTAAGCGACTTCCAGGCCTCGGCAGCACTTCCATCCATTTTGACCCCTAATCCAATGGGGTTCTTGGTGTTGTAGATGATAAGTGCGAGCGCCCAGGCATCACGTAGGTCCCACTCCTCCGGAGACGGTGTAGCGGAGGTCCATGGTGTGTCGGCAGGTGCAGTGGTAGTGCTGGTTGTTGTTGTAGTTGTCGACGTAGGTTGTTTAATCGTCCCATCGAGATATCCTCGAGCGCCACGTCCACGGGCAGCAATGAGGATTCGAGATTTGAATCCAACAAAGTTACTCCCGTCAAACTTTTCATCATCGGGAAAAGATGGGGGCGTATTATTGCTGGTATTTGTCGACATCATAGGGGTTGTGCAGTTGTAGTGAAATGATATAGTATGCGCCGTGTGTGTGAGTCTGTCTGGTTGTGTCTTCTGTGTCTCTATTGGCGCGAGCCGGGGCCCATAACCTGTAGAAGACGATGACAATAAGTCTCAGAGTCTAGACACAGAGTGTAAGACGACTCCATTAACCTGTAGAAGACGATGACAATAAGTCTACAGGTACTCATCAGTAAAAGTAAACGTAAGTAGGAAAAATAGAGAACCCTCACCTCAGAGTCTAGACACAGAGTGTAAGACGACTGAGGAGAGGGGTTTGTTGAGATATTGAATATATATACGAGAAAATTTGGAATTTGAGTAAGGTATATCAAACCATTAGGTAGCGCCACGACGATCGTCGTGGCGTATTCGCATCCACCAGAACCGAAAGAGAACCGAAAATAGAAAGTGAGATAAATATAGAAAACGATCGACCTTAATGAGTCCTCCTCCAACAAGGGAGTACTCGAATCACATTCGAGAATGAAGCCTTTGAAAGGGCCTCTTCCTCTCAGACCGGTCACTGCCGCGTGCCAACACCGCGTCTTGGCCCTAATAAGTTGGCTGTTGCGGGCGCGCCACAAGTACAGTGTCTGTTTGCTCATCCCGAGTCAGGCTATTGCCCTAAACAGCGGCGTCGTTCTCTTCCGTCGTGCTGTCGACTAAGTATTGACGCATATTGGTGGTTTCGGAGACACCGACGATGCAAGAAAAGCATTGATGACAGCTTACATTTCTTACATTTGAAGGAATGGAAAATTGCTTGCATGATTGTCCAGACTCCAGCGTCCGAGTGAGCCGCAAGAGTAGCTCCGGTGTTCCTCTGATCCATTATAAAATTAAAAAGCACATACAAGCCTAGCGTCATAACGGCTCCCATTAAGTACCTAGCCGACGACGGCGATAGGTGTCGGCCCAAGGGCATTCGCGTATTGGAAATCGCCCGAGTTCTCATGCTAGGTAATGATTAGTCAACGAACGTTGAAACCTGTCAAGGGGAGTGGCATACCTCCCACATGTCAATCGCGATTTGGCAGCTCTCACGAACGACCCTAGGCGCATCCTCCTTGTTCATCCACTCTCTCAAGTGAGGAAGTACCTCCGGGGTCGCGATGCCTCCAAGGGCTTCAGCTGCTTCGTGCCGCACCATCTCGGACTCCTTGTCATCCCGCAACACTTCTAACAAAGAGGGTATTGAGTGCGGGGAGAGCATCTGGCCAAAGATGAATGCGATCTCGTGCCTGTACGATATGACTTTAAATTCCTACAAATTGGTATGCTAGTACTCACTTGAATAAGGCGCTGCTGTCCGTGAATCCGGAGGCAAGCGCATCGACAGCTGCGGCCGTCCCGATGTTTCGGAGCGCGAACATTGCGCGATATCTTTCGAAGAGAGGAAGCTTGGCATCCAACAACTTTGCCTGAAGTTCTGAAATGCTACTTGGTAAAACGTCGTCGGGTTTGGGTGCGCCTGAAAGGAGACCAGATGTGGCGGGCGCAGGATCAATCGAGGTATATACGCTGAAACCCCGAGTTAATGTTAATTTGACTGTAGTCTTCTTCGGTGAGGACAAACAGCGACGTACGAAGCGCCATCTTCCTTCAGGCTCTTCAGGTGTTTTTGACCTTCTTCAGAATTGTCCCATTCGATTTTAGCGATGGCGATCTCACATGTCTCCCTCACCGAACGCTCGGGATCGGACAAGAACTCCTTGAGAATAGGAACTGACGTGGAAAAAGATATTGCTCCCATAGCTTCGGCGGCCTTTGCATGGATTAGTGAACTATGTTCTGGGATACATCTAATCGAGCGCACCTCGTGCCGAACCATTGGATCCTCCGTTTTATCTCTAAGCGTGTTTTCGAGAGCCGGTAAGGCCGACTCTAGCTTCATTTGTCCAAGGCAGTACGCTAGCTCATGCTTCAGCAAGGCGGACTCATCCTGGAGACCTGTCACAAAATAATGTGTATTGGGATCGCATCATCATAGAGATTAGATCAACTTGCGTACCAGCTGCGATGATTCGGACAGCGTCTTCATTCTTCAGGGATTTTAGGGTGAAGAGGGCACGAAATCTGGTATGTAGGGGCACATCGCCTGACTTGTTAAGCAAGGAGGCCTCCAAAGCTTTGAGGTCGGTTGAGGTTACCATTGTAATTTGTAGATCGAAGTGATCGAAAGGATATTTTCTGGCGGACTTCGAATTTGCTCTTACCCGACCTCCTTGAAGCCACCATGCCCAGATCGAAGCGTTCAAAGCTCGGTGAGAGGGATTGTATATGGGCTAAATACCCCAGTTGACAAGCTTGTGAAGTGTCCCTGACGAAAGTTGAGAAAAAAACGAAGGAGCACAAAAATGCCTTGATGCAAGAGGTCTGTGAAGATCTGTTTCCGACAGCGAACCTGTACTGACGGAATCGTCTTCACCAGCTCCAAGAGAACTCTGAAAAATGGCGGTATTGTTGGCTGTTCGAAGTTGGGTCCATGCGGAATGCGCATCTGAAGACAGTGAGGAAACTGTGGAAGGAGTGCGTCCATCATCTCCCTTTCCTTTTATTTTTACCCCGTCTCATCGTGAGGGGTTACAGTTCGGCTCGGATATTCTTTGGGCGTGGTGCAGTTATGGCAAAGGCACTCGGTACAACTCTGGAGGAGGAGCATCGTGGAGGTATCCATAAGCTCGCCAAAGTACGTTCCAACGCCGTCCCCACTCCCGCGCTTCCTGACGTTCAGAAATAGCAAATAAAAGGCCAAGTCGGTCTGTTGTTCACGAATTCGCCTCCTCAAGAAGTTATCGATTGGTTTGTGGATTTCAAGCAGCCAGATTTTGCCCGTGCGGGTAACCCTGCAAGCCGAACGGTCGTCCTCCCGGTCGGACCTGTACTGCGACACCATTCTGATCCTCCTGAGCCATTCCCTCACAACGAGGAACCTCAGCTTCGGAAACTCGGCCTGACGACAACGATGAACAGGGGTGTTCCGACGCTGACGTCTGCGCACGAACTCTGCAAAAAGGGCAAGCCATTGACCGGCGAACAAGCTCAACTCTTAAAATTGATCGGGCACAAGATGGTTGTGTTCCGGGTAGGTCTCATTGCACGGTGGGACTCCGAGACGGGTGATGTTGTGCAGATTGAGGGCCCTGGAGCGCTGGCGCCTGAGGAAAGGACTGGAGGTGCCGGTGCCGGTGACGAGGACGAGGACGAGATGAGCGAGTAATTTTTGCACCTTTTTCGATTGGTTCTTTTGTACATGCAGGCTACGACATGTAAGTATGGCACTATTCCATGCCTTTTTCATATCTCAACCTCAACTTGTGGCCCAAGAGGTGGCAGGTTCAGATCGGCCAGACTCCTATGGGTCTTATACTCGCGCTTGCTAGGGCATCTCGGTGCCCCGTACTGTGCATGAAGACCTCCTCAAGAGTCAGTACCTACTCATAACTTAGTGGGTGGTTTATGGTATGATGGTATGTAGATTTTATATCTTGAAAGTTGAAGGACGGAAAATGTGGAACGGGAATCTCCGGCATGATGCCAACTCTTGTCCGTGCTCCATCACTGGTCTTGGGTGACCGAGCCCGCTGTCAGTGTCTGGGTCCTGGGAAATTACTGCCAGGGTTGACGCGACAGCTCGCGCGACACGCGCGCGACAAAAACCACACGGTCTCGTGAGTTGCGCCATATGCTAAGCTCATGAGAAATTCAAATCATCAAGTTTATCAGTCATCCTTGGCTGAGGCTTGAGCTCTTCTGCAGAGCATGCGGTTCCTTTTAACCTTCCTGGGTCTGACCGCCCAGATACCCTTTCAATCATCTCCTCCGCAGGCTCCGACCAGCAAACATATGTCACCCGCCCAAGGCTTCAGCTTCAAGGAGGGCCATGACGTCTTTTCACCAAAGGACTTGGTTCGAACCGTAATCATCTTCGGGATGTGACGGACTAATCTCTTCCATAGATTGAGCTTAGACGTCCCGGAGCTGGTGTGGCGAATGACGCCGGCGACCTTGTACTCGTTCCTGTCAGTGAATACTCGTTGAAAGATAAGAAGTGAGCCCGCTCGTACTCCCTGACTCCACGTCAGTGCGCAGCTAACACCCGACTGACAATGACCCTAGAAACAAGAAGTCCATTGTGGTAGCTCCCATCGAGTCGACAGTCAAACCACTGGAGATCGAGGTTCGTCCTGTCACTTCGCAGTTGATATAACGATAGAGAGTAACCAGGCTGCAGCTTGAGAAAGGCGGCGAAGCATTCTGGATCAAATCTCGCACCGTCGCCCATGTCGTCCCAGCGGATAATGGTTTGGAAATCTATGCGTTGGATATTAACTTCCAGGCCGACACTGAAGGGCAAGCTGGAGTGCTTGCAACTCCTGAACCTCCTATCTTGATTGCCAAACTTCCTAACAAGTCTGCGACCAACTTCCGTTATTCCACGGTCGCCGGTCATCTGGTCTTCTCCGACTATGTGTATCCCGACGGGAACCTGACCTCTGTCAAGGAGCAAGATGATGCTTGGGATGCCCGCGGAAACACAGCCTATGTCTATGATGAAACCTACGTCCGCCACTGGGACACTTGGACCGGGAATAAGAAGCAGGCATTGTTCAGTGCTCGTTTAGTCCAAGACCCGGACCGAAACTGGCTCTTCACTGAAAAATTCACCAACCTTCTGCAAGGAACGAAGCACGTACGGGCTCGAATCCTTGTGTTTTTGATGCTTCTCTGACTCTTTCTGTCCAGAGTTCTCCTGTGGAGCCCTTCGGTGGCACTGACGACTTCGACGTTTCCCATGATCAGGTCGTTTACACGACCAAGGACCCCGAGCTTGACGAGGCGTGGCACACTAAGCAGAATGTTCATATCGCATCTGTCTCTTACTTGCTTGATTTTTGATTTTCCACTGGTGCAGGTCTATATCGTGGATATCAAGGGAACTCAGAAACCACGGGAGTTGACTTCTGGCAAGCAAGGTGCCATCCATAGTCCGGTATTGAGCCACAGGGCCGATAAAGTTGCGTGGTTGGAACTCGACAAAGACGGTTACGAAAGCGACAGGTTAGTCTTGAGCCTTTCGTATAGTCGTAACCTCTGAAGTCCGTTAGGGCGAAGATCGTGATCTATGATCTCGTCAAGGACGTGAGATATACTCTGACCCAGGGATGGGATCGTTCTCCTGCAGCTTTGGTCGTAAGTTTTCATTGAAGCCTGATCTTTCCATTATACCGATAAGCTGATCGTTCGATAGTTCAACAAGGAAGGAGACTTTCTCTACTTTACCGCTGGTGATGAGGCATTAGTCAAAGTGTTCGCCCTGCCTATACCACCCACACCTTCAAAGTCTACCACCGACCCGGAGCTCTCCCGGAAGTACACTTCTCCTGTTGCTTTGACCCACAGCAAGGCTGCATCTGGAATCCAGGCGCTCTTCACAGGACGAATTCTGTTCAGCCAGTCCTCCCTGACATCCCCGAATGATGTCTTTATCATCCGCAACCTCAAGCAACTCGAGGAGTCCATCTTGCGAAACGACGAGCCTCCCCGTTTTGATGGCGAAATCGAGCAGATTACGCGTTTGACCGGGGATGCACTGGAATCCAAGAATTTGAGCCCTGGCGAGTCGTTCTGGTTCAAGGGGGGCGATGACAACAATGTCCAGGGATGGGCTTTGAAACCCCGTGGGTGGAAGGCTGACGAGAAGAAGAAGTGGCCTGTTGTACTTCTTATCCACGGAGGTATATTAAGCAATATACTGCTCCCATCAATGTGCTCACTTGCTTTTCAGGACCTCAGGGCGCTTGGGAGGACCAATGGTCCAATAGGTGGAATCCCAATGGTGGGTCTGTCTTGTATCGTTTGGCAAAGCATGCAATTCATGCGCGCCTCAGTTTTCGCTCAGCAGGGTTACTTTGTCATTGCGATCAACCCCACAGGAAGCACCAGCTTCGGTCAAGGTCCGTCTTCTGCTTAATGGGTGTGAACTTCCTTCAACTTGACTTCCCATTCAGAATTCACGGATGCTATCGCTGAAGACTGGGGAGGAAGAACGTTTGTTGATTTGCAGAAGGGTTGGAAGTATGCTCTAGACAAGTATCCAGAGGTACATTCCACGTGGCCTAAATTTGGGGCTGAGCAGTGAGCTGAAATTGATTGGGATAGATTGATCCCGACCGTGCGGTTGCGGCTGGCGCCAGCTGGGGTGGATATGCTATCAAGTCAGTTTTTGTCATACTGATCTACAGTCGATGCTGAACATCTTGAAGCTGGATTCAAGGCCATCCTGAATACGGCTTCAACTTCAAGGTGCGCATATATCTAAACCATGTCGACGAAAACTCAATTCCAACGAACAGGCGCTCGTTGCGCATGACGGTGTAAGTACATTCAATGTGACCATTTGGTTATTGTAACAGGTCATTTAGGTGTTCGACTCGAACTACAACGGCTACTCCACCGAGGAACTGTTCTTCGTACGTTCTCTTCTTTTTCGGTCGTTTTTTTTTGCAGACTAACTCAGAACCCTTAATATAGTTCAACCACGAATGGGGAGGAAGGTACGGTCAAATCAGGTCTACTCCGAGGTCGTACTTACCAACCGCAACATAGGCCATGGGAGAAGAAAAGCAAGGCACTTTCTGAGAAGCGAGTTCTGCCCCATTCTGCGCATTGGATATCATACTGACAACCGCGCCTCAGGTTCAGCCCGTCGAACTTCGTTCACAAATGGAGCACACCACAGCTTCTAATCCACGGAAGCAAGGACTACCGTCTTCCTGAAACCGAGAGCATTGGCGCATTCCACGCCTTGCAACAGTCCGTGATTTGATTATGAGTGCCCTCCTGCCCGCTGATGGTTTTCCTCCTCTAGGCTTGGTATTCGCAGCAGGCTGGTTATCTTCCCAGATGAAAACCACTGGGTTCTCAACCATGGAAACAGGTTTGTCTTCCTTATGGTTTTCCTGTCAAATCAGCACTCTTGACCCTTTCTCCTCCAGCCTGAAGTGGCATTATGAAGTGTTCCGGTGGTTTGACGAATTTGTTGGCAAGCCTGAATGAAAGTTTTACATCGTTGTCGTAAGTAAGGATGCTCTAGAGGAACGTTGTCTTGTACCGCCAGAATAGCCAGGATCGAAGCTGTATTACATTCTGATCAGCACATACTTAACCGAAATGACATCAATGCATAGGGTCTCATGAGGCTCGGCAGCTTCCTGTAAATAAGTAAGTAGCTTCTTGTTTCTCTCCCTGTATCAGGCAGTACCTGGAGACTGCTCATAGTGAAAGGGCCCTCGTATAACGTCTTTTATGAATAGCCATGGGTGACATTCAGACGAGGCCATTTTCCAAAAACTATAGGTAAGTCTCTAGTTCCGCTTTTGTCTGGTCCTTGAGCTGAGCGACGTGGAATTTACTATTTAGTGGTCTCATCAATCAGACGGTCATTGCAATTGGCATTACGGTACTATGTGTAACAGGCCAAGAGCTTATGAAGAGGAGGAGACGGGGGGACCGCACAAAGGAAGAACTTGGGTCGCGTGAATCTTGGGAGTTTGGATAGTGCGCGACCACCTGCGTTGTTTGACCCGTACATGGTTTCTAACGGGTTTTCGTGGTGGCACATCTACAGTCTGTACCATGGACGATCCTGGGCAAGGTATGGTCTCTCATGCTCGCTTGTGAGCCTCGCGTTGATAAAGTTATAGAAATCCTTCGCCACCTTCACCTAAAGGATGGCCGCTTTCATGGGTCAAAGAGATCATTCGATTTCCAGAAGACAAGATGCTGGAGCTGCGAGGGGTCGACGCGACGCTTTACATCCGCTGGCTTCGTGGCTGCTGTACGTCCGCTTTTTCACTGTCTGCGTTGCATTAATTGATTTAAATCTCGCAGTCTGGTTCACTTTGCTGCACACATTGACGACTTTTCCTATCCTATTTCCCATTCATGTCAAGTTTTCTGAAGAGAAAGTTCCTTCAAAGTCGATGACACGGGCATCCATCTCTTCCCTCGTAACAACTCTGAAGGGGCGATCGCTGCTATGGATTCATATTTGCCTGCTCTTCTGGGTGACACTCTCATGGATGGCAACACTAATATGGATATGCAACGGCGCCTTCCGGCTACGGAAAGCTAACCTCGAGCTACTTTCCAAGCGTGCTACCTCGATCGAAACGGACCCCCGATATTATCCTCACCCCCATCCCCAATTTGGCTTCGCAGACTTGCCCCTCCCGGATCGCGATCATCCCAACAAAGGACTCAGGCTAAGGACGATAATGATCTCTAATATACCTCAACCCCTTCGAAATGAGAGGGACCTCAAGGAATATTTCGAGTATTACATGTCGCGCAAGGTCGAAAAGCCTTCCATCGGAATCTCTTCGTCCACCCAGCCAGGTTTCCTGAACAAAGCCTTCGCGTTTGTCTTAAACCGCGCAAAAAAACTCCCTGCACATTTACCTCACATTCCACTAATATCACCCTCGGATGGATCAACAACCCCGAAAACAAAGCAGGATAATTCTTCTCGGAGTCCAGAAGACATCCCCGTCATTGAACGGGTGGTTATAGCCCGCAAAATGACGGAAGTGGCGTCTCTTCTCGAGCGGCGGGAAGAGATACTGTGCCTTTTGGAGACGGCGCATATCAGTCTGGCAAATAAAGCTTTGACAGCTGTTAAGGCAGCTATGGACAGGCGCAACGCGAACATGCCCATTGCGTCTGGAAAGAACAGAGCCGCTGAGGTCGCCAGGAAGCGGCGTTATCTTGTTACTCATGTCGAGCGTGGACAGCCGCAGGAGGCCCTTGACGATGAGGAACGTATGGATCAGCTGATCGAAGTACTGGGACCTTTTGTGGAGGAGTTTGGGTTGCAGGAATCCTTCACTCTGCGCTCGAGAAAAGTTATGGCTGCCACGTCCAGATACGCACTCCGAAAACTACGTGTCCATGGATCAGAGGATTCGGACAGTACCCGAACACCAAATACAGCCTACCCACCCTCTGCCCCAGGCTCCGCTAATCACTCTCGACGAATGTCATTATGGGAAGTTCTGCACAGTCTTCCGCGTAGCAGCCTGGACGCGTATCAACCTCTGGTTAACCTCAGCCACCTATTTCGTGGAAAGACGGTGCCGGCAATCGACTACTACACCGCCAAGCTCAATCTCCTTTCATCCCTTGTCACTGAAAGTCGAGCGAAAGCCGTCACCGATTACGATCCCGTTTCGACGGCCTTTGTCACGTTCGAAGACCCAGCTGACGCCAGAAGGGCATGTCAGTACCTGGCAGTACATCCAAATAACCCTCTCACGTGTCTGGTGACCATGGCTCCCATGTATCAAGACCTGGATTGGATTAGGGTGATGAAGTCCTCTTTCAGAGTCGAGGTAGACCTTAGTTGTATCCGTGGTGGTTCTATTGCTGACGCCTCGCCAGTTTGTGAAGGATTGGGTCGTCAACCTTGGCGTTTGGTAAAGCTGGTCGCATAGCTTAAGCTCTAACAGGTGGTGACGTGGTTTCAATCCAGGGCTTTTACATTGTTTTGGCTATTTCCAGTCTCGCTGCTCGTTGGTCTGGTTTCTATCCAGAATATCAGTCTTTTCTGGCCCGGTTTGGTATGTCAAATTTAGCATCAGCATGTTCGCCCTGCTGAAGTGTGCCCCAGAAATCGTATCTAGACCGGCATCAATGGGAGGAAGAAGTCATCCAGTCTTTTCTACCCACCCTCCTTGTGGCACTACTTGCTCTCCTCGTTCCCCTCATTCTTCTATTGATTGCGAAAAAAGCTCACACGATTACGACTCTTTCCGCCATGCATGACAGAATCATGACCCGCTACTATAAATTCCTCATCGTTAACGTTCTCGTCTTCTTTTGCGTGGGGACCGCTACCATGCAGTCTATTTTGCAATCCTTCAAGGTCTCGCCGGACACACCGCGCCCGGATGTCCTCCAAATCGTTGCCGATAGCTTCCCAACTGCTGGGCCATTTTATGTTGGTTGGCGTACGTGTTCGTCTTCCATTCCATTTGAGCACTATTTACTTACCATATTCTTCAGTCATCTTTTCGACTGCAATCCATGGATGTTTCGAACTTGTCCTGCGTAAGGCCACACCGGACTGCATATTCATAAGCGAGCTAATGTATACATTTCTTGTGCAGTTGGAGTGCGTATTGTCGGAACGCTTTTCAAATTGCGGTACTAAAGTGAATATGAATTACAGCTACCACTGATCATGTACCCGAGTACTTCCCGCCAGGTCACTCCGTAAGTTATTTTCAGCTGATAGAAGGTTTTCAAGTGCACTCAGTTCAAAAATTCAGACGCAAGCGTGCCGTTGGAGTGCGACCCCGCACGTTCAACTTTTATTGTGAGCCTGGCCAAAATACCGTTTGAGCGATGTTAGATATTGAACGCCTTCTTATAGACTGGCTCCCGAATCACCTATTGGTGATCCATGTTTTATTATTATTCTCCATCCTCAACCCATTTGTACTTCCGTTCGGCACACTGTATTTTCTTGTTCAATCTGGTATGTATATAGTATCTCGGCAGGGCACGCTCTAATTCCGACATAAGGGGTGGTCAAAAACCAGCTCATCCACGTTTATGCTAAAAACTACGAGGCAAATGGCCAGCTGATTCTGATTCGTATCATCCGTTATTCCCTCGACGGTCAGTTGGTTGTTCTACATACGGAGATGCGGCGCACTGATAGAATTCTCTAGGCCTAATCCTCGCTCAAGTAAGCGTCTGTCCTTGGGAGTGTCCTTATCTCCAACATCTATTTTACATCTATTTTACTAGGCTGTTTTCCTTGCGTATATGGTTGTTCTGAGGAAAAGCGTAAATGTCGGCCTCGCTGCCTTCTTGATCGTGGTGACATCCGTGGTGAAACTCTTGTGAGTTCACAGATCGTTCTAGTATCTCTACGACCCTCTCACATTACGTATAGGATGACTCGAATGTGCCGCGCTCAGTTCGAGCATGACGATATTGAAGAGGCGGAGATAATGTGCGGCCACACTTCAAGTTCGGAGGAGCCCGACGCCGAGTTGGGAGAAATTCTTCAGAAAGATACAAACGACCTGAGAGCATCCACCTTGATAGGCCCTGGTAATCATCGTCGACGCCCTTCCATACTGACCTGGAAGCTGCCAACTTGGGTCAATTTTTCGTACTCCACCATGCAGCATCGGCGGCACCACCCCCGACGCAGACAGCCCAATCCATTCCGGCCGGAAAGCCCGGAATTTTCGCGGCTGAAATCGATGTCTGACGATACGCACGGGGAAGCCTGCCGTACTTCTAAATCGCCACCCAAATCTTCTATCCAGGAATTCCCCTGGGGAGGCGTGTTACCAACAACAAACGGCGTAATGCATTTGAACCTGACAGACGTCACAGGACCTGTAGTGGATCATCCTCCACCCATTCCCTGGGATGACCAAACCACAGTTGATTTACCTTACGACAACCCCTTCTACACGAGGACGTTCGACAGTGTCCTCTGGCTGCCCCGAAATCCATTTGGAATCTTGGACCTCGATGACACCGTCGACCTCAAAGTCTCGCTCTGCGTAGACGTCGCAGCTGGACAGCTCGGGACATGGCTGGGTCTTGCAGAGACTTCGCCGCCAGATGAGATCCCAGAAGCACAGGGTTCCTCGGCTCTCCAGTCATGTTCTAACGACAACCCTTTCTACGATGGCACAGAGGAGATCGAGTTGCCACCGGTGATTGCACAGCGGGTCCAGTCCAGAGAAGACGGCGTTGAACAGACTCTCCGACCGAGAAGGCCGTCAGCATACCGTCGCAAAAACAGCACAGCGACCCTGAGTACGAATGCAAGCACTGGAAAATCACTAGGCCCGCGACGACCCTCGGTTCGGGGAGAAAACTCTCTACCCCACAACTTCAGATCTTTCTCGGATGGAAATCGACCGAGCCCGACGGGGCGCGGGAGGTCTTCCTCTATTTTGTCTGTCTTGCAATTGTCTGTCTTGCAATCTCCGCGCCTAGCCCGCGCTCGCTCAACAGACCACGAATTCGGCCGACGTCCCACTCTTCGAGTTCACGGTGAAGTCCTTTCCGGTGACATCGACGCGTCGAAATCTCAGCTGTCCGTGGCATCGCGTGCACGCTCGCACAATATCTCTGCTCGCGAGGCCATTTTCAATGAGGTTTTGGCGGAGGAAAAAGCAGCTTTGATTGATTGGATCGAGGATGAGGAAGCGGAGACGCAGAAGGCCGCAGCAACCAAATCCTGGTTGACGGCCTGGATGTTCAGGAAGGGGGGATGACCAGCGGCCAGTTACAGCCCTTGTGGGGAATTTTCTTCTCATATAATGTGATACCTCGGAATAACATTAGACACCTCATACTACACTTATAACTTGAAACCTTTTGCATACCCCGCGTACGTGTAACCCCTCCACCGCCGATACCCGACGATAACGACTTTACTAGGTCCAACACTATTTGCATCATGATGCTAGATTCTCTTTGAATGCTCTTTCATGCTTGCTCTTCCATGCATGCTGTACTTTCCGCATTTACGCTTGCTGCTCGAGCGGGAATGACGATCTGGTTTATGCTGGCTTGGACAGATGTAAGGGTGTTCCCAAATATATATTGCATCTCAAGCATTGCTGGTAGGCTTTCTTGTTACAGGATCCTGGGCTAACCGGGCCAGGAGGGACCCTACCAGTGGTGAAGCCAGTCAACCTGCCGCTGCCTCCCCCTGTCACCGTCGTTTAAAAGCCCGACTGTCACCACCGAACCTATCAACGGCCTGAAGTTCTCCATTGACTCGACCTCGACATGGAACTGCAGTTCGAGTGCTCCGATCGCTCCGAACTCATTCACCAGACCGCCAACCTCGGCACATTTCTCCGTGAATCGTTCTACCACCAACACATATCTGTATGTGGCACTTGTGATCCTAAGGAACTTGCTAACGCGCGCTTGATCCACTGCAGCCGACCCCTGGAGCATCAAGTCTGCTTCTTCGAGTCCCACTTCACCGAGGTAGATTATCAGTATCATCCGGCGTGCGACAACAATGCTAATGAAAGCTACGAATCGATAGCTGAAGTACAGTAAGGAACAACCTCATGTGGATGGTCCAGGGCGATGAGAAATGTGGCACCCCGTTCACCGCCGATCCCTGGTTCAACTTCGCACTACATCAACGTGCGTGGCGCATCTTTTCTTTTTAACCCCTTCCTGCCATATACAGTTCAGCGCTGGCGCGGTCGGTATACGGTATATACGCATCCTCTCGTCAAGGTCGTGCAGAACATCGCTACCTCCACGTCAACCACTCCTGGCATCTCGTCGTTCTTCTCCTCGTCAACGGCTCCGAAACGGAGGATTGGTACTTCAACGGTAGTAAGCAGTCTACGTCGAGAATGGATCCATCAACACCGCCATGGCACTGTCAGGTTCCGGCGGAGAAGGAACCTCCACTACCCCAAGGCAACCTCTCCACCCATTATTTCCACCACCTCCAATACAACCACCACCACGTCGTCGATCACTACTGCCAGCGGTCCGAATCAGACTCAGTACGGTCAATGCGGCGGTAAGCACGATTCTTTGGCATGAATGAGGATGTTTGGTTGCGGTGGCTAACTGAGATTCAACTTAAACACCGGCCACACTGGCCCCACCGTTTGCGCCAGCCCCTACACTTGTCAATCCATCTACTACTACCAGGCAAGTTTCTGTTTCCTCCCCGGACACTAATGACTGCTACAGGCTACAGTGTCTGTAAGGAATCAGTATTAGTAGACATTTGGAAAGACCACTGTCCAGGATGGACTCGAGCATAACAGGGACCACTCACGCGAAGTTCAAGATTGGATGCCAATGACCCCGCACGCAGCCCGTCCTCCAGCATTGCCGGTCTTGAGGGACTCGTCATTTCCGCCTTTTCCTAAGTCGTCAGTACCCTACGCCGGCAGGGGTGTCAGAAAACTCTCCACGATTCAATGCTTCAACTTACAGCATGCACTACGACAGCGCGACTGTAATGGGAATGAACACTAGTCAGATGTGTTCTTCGGCAGATTTGGGAACGACAGGTGTGATGAAAGGTGTAACAGTGAGAATGTAGTGCTTACCCGATTATGCTCAAGGGGCCGTTCAGCGAAATCTGAAGATCCTTGAAGGAGAACGAGGCAACTCCGTCGGCGTTCGACTGGATGTTGCCCAAATCTCCAACATGCCTCTCGTTGTCGGTAGGTGCGCCGTGTGCTTTGTTGTACGGGTTGAAATGAGAGTTTGCGGAAAGGCAACCGTTCGAGAGATCACCAGATTGGCTGCGGGCAACGTTGCTGAATGAGAATAATCCGTAGTTTTAAGAGGAGCAAAACAAACTGGACATGGAATCCTCGAAGTGCATCGGGTCCAAGCCCTTTGATTTCACCACGCACAGTGACGGGACCGCGTCCAAGGGGTTGTGAGAAGTAAACAATTCCAGTGACATTAGATGGCCCAGAAAGGGTGACGATGGCCTGCAAGCAAGTTTCAATATTAGCTAAAGCGAGGGAACATGTTTGTATTTCAAGGTTTTTACTCTGTCCACGCCAGGAGGGGGAGATAGCCCGGTGGTCATCCAAACGGTGTAGATCCAAGCGACTGAGACGACACCCAGGCAGGCGCAAGCCAAGCCGAGAAAGGTCTCAAAGAGCGACCTGGGACGTCGTTTGGAGGATTTGCTGTCGAGGAAGGAATCCATTTTGGAGCTGGAGCAGAGGGGGCCCTCGCGTTTTCAAGAATCAATGGTGAAAGTGAAGGTTACGTTTGCGTTCAGTGATAAGGCAAAACTCTGCTCCGGCATGCAAATGCCGGGCCGATTCAGCTTTCCTTCTCAGTTGAGTCCTCTCCTCAGCTCATTAAACATCTTCCGCTCAGAGCTCCTGCTATGCTCTGAGTCTCTGACGTCCTCAGTGCTCAGTGCGTGATCCAATTTTCTAGCGTAATTGTGTTCTTCCATGGTTATCCGCCTCGACAACAGCACCGACGCTCACCTACGCGGCTCACCGATGCCATTGACAATATGTACGCTCGGCACACGACGGCAGCCACATTAAATAACTTACGATCGTCCGATCAGCGCAAGCGTCCGTATAAATAGTGTGGCTTTGTCGTCTTGCCGCTCATCGACCTCGACTTCAAAGCATCTTCGGACCCACCTCAATGCATTCGGTGCCAGAAAAGCAAGAAAAGCGCTCGATTCGGCTTCCGTTCGTCTCAGCAGAATTGGGGTTTGTTCCTGCATTACCGACAAGCAGTGGCACCTCCTGTGCTCAACATATACCCGCACCGCTTGATAGCCTATCGGCACTGGTGGTCTCAGACGAAACCTTTTGGGCTCTCGCACCGTCTCGGCACTGGCTTGCGGCCACCTGCGCTCAACAACGATACCTGTTACGTTTCACCTGCATGCAACTGGGCATTAGTGTCTTTCGGCGGTTCCTGTTATCCTGTTTGCGTAAAACACCTCGCCATCCGGTCTTTTACTTAGAGAGGCGATTCACGAAGTTCATCTTGGCTCTTTGTACACTGGTAGCGTTTTACTCGTGGCGCTATTCTCTCTGACTTGTTTTCCTCTTCCTTATTTCGTACCGTCTCTCTAGAATAAGAACAAAAACAACAATTTTGATCCAAATGCCTGTTCTCGCGCCATCTGCACAGGCATGGCTGGCTTTTGACCTTGTAATAGTCATATTTCAACGATCCGTATAAAATTACAACAGCAGGTCGGCATAACTGAAAGCAAAAGCAAAAGGGTGCACAACAGAAAGAACTAAAGTTGGTGAGACCAGAGCGACTTGACGTCTGATATTCTCCATCCACGTAGCCGTATAGCCCAGAGACTGTCCACTACAAGTATAATACCGAGACTGACAACGAGGCTGCCTCCACTGTAAATAAACTGTGATTTAGCTGGCATTTTAATAAATAAGACGGACCCATGAATAACTCACAAGACCCATTTGTGATACGTCCAAGCAGTTTCGGGGGTGATACCAATGATTGGAAGAGAGATTGCCCAAGGAAGAGCATAGAATAAGTTCGAAATGAGAGATTGCCCAAGATACCTGACTCAAACCGTCAATACGAGGTTTGCTCAAAAGAAAGGACAGATAGGGAGCATACCATCGTGTCTGAGTTGCGAGCAGTATGGTTGCAAGCTGTGTCGAAACCGCATAACATATGTAACACCAGTCTATGCTCCTCCACATCATTCCTGTGATGGCTGCAACTTCATCCGAATTGGAGAGATATTTGGCAAATGCCCCTGCCCCATTGACTGAGAGCGCAATACACACAGGCACTTCAACCAGGAGAGCAATCAGGACGGATCGTATGGCTGGGGCCGTGAGGACTGCGTGAAGAACCGTTGACATCAAGCAGTTCATACTTGAAAGCAAGTGCAGAGACGGACATCTAATATCGGACCACGAGGCTCGGGAAGCTGATGTGGGTTTTGCGCTCTGATAAATGCCCCATCGGTGTCCTACGAATGCACTTGACGTTGCTTCAAGGGCTTGAACAGGCACCATGATTATACCCCACCGGATTGTGTTAAACACTCCCCATGCAGTGGCGTACGCCTGACCCATAGAAACCACACCGTGAATCTGCCATAAGCTAGCAGTGACGATTCGGATAAGTCACATATCCGTATTTTTTTTAGGAAATGTACTTACTAGATCGCGTTTCTCAGCCCGCTCTCAACAAAGGTCCATCGGCCAGGCAGGAAAAGCTCTTTGAGCGAGGTCAGAGAAAACCACTTCAAAGTTCGAGTATCTGTGTGCGTCGTTGCTTTTCGTGCCAGATAGACAAAGTAGGCGAGGCCAACAGCAGCGCCTGCAAGACTAAGGCATTTTAAGATGATCAGTTGCCGGCAAAGATCAAAATTGAAAGCTTTGTTGACATACTCACAAACAAGCTTGATGGTAGCGATAGTGTGTATAGACGGAGTGAAGCCTTTGACGTGGAAGGTCGATACAAGCGCAAGCTCAAGAAAGATCTGGATCAATGTCTGCACAGATGACATCAAGAGTGGTACGCTGGAGAACACTTTGATCATCTGGCCGCGGATAAGCTCCAAAAAACTCACTCGGGTTTGTCCAGTGCTCGTGTTCCCAAGCTCACGGCAGTATTGAGTGTACTCGCGAGCGAGTCAAAGGCTAGGATTCGAAGATACTTTACGGATGTGGCGCGGGTTTCTCCTGGTACGAAAGCACCAACAAATCCAGGGGCAGCAAAAAGAAAGATGATGGAGAGGAGGAATCCGAGCACTGACTGTACCGAGATAAGGGTATACGTAAGGGAGAGTCGATGAAGAAGTTCTTCCGCTGTATCCCGAGTGGTGTCTCCCTTACCAATGGTTGACCTGGACATGATCGTCTTGAGCACCGATTACCAGGCGAAAGTACTGCGTTAATAGACCATACCAAGCTGCTCGAGGGAGGCCCTCGTTCAAAACTTCGACGATGCACGAGAAGTCTGAGGCGGTGTCATTTAAAAGGAGTACATTTTCCGAGAGGCATGCTTACAGGTAAAGGCATCAGTCGTAGAAACCAAAGAGGAGTCAATGTTCGCAATCCACAACTTTGACAGCGTGCCATATACAGCGGGAATCAAGAAAGCAGCAAGGTTAAAGGTGAGCGCTCCATTGTAACTTGGGACAATCCATGAATATTCTCAAGAGCAAAGGGAAGGACGTGGATGGACAATACCTTGACCTGATGCGCGTCAATGTAGAGATGTTCTCATCCACGCTACTACTACTAAGACAAGTCTTAGAGCTTGAGAACGCGTGAGGTCTGTTGTCATCTGGCGAATTTGTAGTGTACTCTGACCGAGGAAAGACATTCATCGTCAGATCAGATAAGCCTGGGTCCGAGAGAGGTAGGGGAGTATACGAGCCCGGAACCATTGCTTGGCATCCGATGAGTACTTCAAGTTGAAGTCTTGCTTGGAAAATTCCAGCTCCGCGACGCCACTGAACTGGCACCTGATTCAGGGCCAGACTTCGTAGTCGGTTATAAGTACTTATTACCATTAGTAGAAAGGAATCTCATAGCTCGATTTCTAACTTCGCCACTGCGTCGTTACATCTCCTACAGTCACTACAGCACCTCCATGATCACAACTTCGTCATTCTCCTTGACAAGGGTGACGATGATTCCTGTCGCCTCTGCGTGTCACTTCACCAGTTCTCTGCCAACCTCTTTCCCGTGTTACCGTGCTACAGCTGTCGCAGGTTGGCAAGTTTTTCGGGCAGTCGGCTTAAGCCTGGGCTGTGTCGGGTCGTCTCTTTTCTGTCCTTGACCTTTCCAGCTTACTGGGTACGGTGCTTCACGCCGTTCGCTGCTCTTCAGCTATCTCACCTGACATTTATCAGTGATTCTCGTGAAGGTTTTACGCCACTTACACGCATTCGAATCCCCGATATTTTGATAATCCTCTGCTCGGCATCTCATTGAATGCACCGCACTAATTAATGCCAGTCTGATCAGCTCTCATCTTCACCGAGAGCTGATCAGACTGCACGCACTCGTCTTCCGTTACCTTTCTTCTTGGATTAGAATTCTTATTCTGATTCTAGTCTCTACTCCCCTTCTTGCGAATTTCAAATCTTGCCCTCTGGCCAATCCTCTCTTCGGAGGTGTCTGAAGGCACTAGTGGGGGGACACAATCCGTGCCGCTCGTTACGAGGCTCTTGTTGAGGAAGCTCTTGTCATTAGGCTGCATGCCGATACATACTTACTTAAACGGCTTTTCGCTGAAGGAGCGAACCTCACTACCTCACTACTTTGCCATCTTCGCTCGGTGCGCCG